>OY759267.1:56609084-56709084 GCA_963662155.1 Lamellibrachia columna
CCGGGCACTCATAATTAATTGTCAAGTCACCGTCACACGCACGCACGCACGCACGCACGCACGCACGCACGCACGCACGCACGCACGCACGCACGCACGCACGCACGCACGCACGCACGCACGCACGCACGCACGCACGCACGCACGCACGCACTTGTTCCTCAGATGAGGACATTTGTTACATTCAAACGTGGGACATTACCGCAAGTAAATTAGCAGATGTCAATGATTGCATTGCCACACGAAGTATTCAGCCAGGAAACATGAAACATTCAAAATGTCGAATCTTTGTTAATGACGTGTCGCCGTGTGAGGCGGGTTTGACAACGCGTAGGCATGTTGGTGGTGGTATTCTCTAAACGTAGGCATGTTGGTGGTGGTATTCTCTAAACGTAGGCATGTTGGTGGTGGTATTCTCTAAACGTAGGCATGTTGGTGGTGGTATTCTCTAAACGTAGGCATGTTGGTGGTGGTATTCTCTAAACGTAGACGTATTAATATGCTCTATGTCATCACTGGTGTTTGTGAATGACATGGTAAGTTATAACATTTTCTCGAGTAAATTGTAACATTGCCGTATCCAACCAATCATGTTGCTCATGGTGACGAAGTGTTGGGAAAATGCCATCCCATGTGAGTTGCATGGCGATAAAAAAACGTTCATTACAGTGTTTACACGGTGTTTATACGGTGTTCAACACAGGGGATCTACCAATTTCTTTTTAGACAGTTATATTAGGTACGACCTATTTAGTCTCATAAGCTAGTCATATAGCCTAGATATGTATTAAAACATAATAAAGCCTTTAAGTTGTTATAGGTTTGTCAAAGTTTGCACCCATGGTAAACAATATATTATGCTAAAAGTTACCACGTGATTGCACGCGTGCGTGCGTGCGTATCCTGTATAAATGTGGTGTCATTTGTGTTATTAAATTTGCAATTGACAGGATCATTTTTGAAGGGAAAAACTGCCATCGGATGAACTTTCGTGAAATGTTCAATTCAAATATGGCATCATTGTGTAGTCCACTTCAGCGGAGCATGCAGTGTACTTCGTTGAATATGTCACTGGGGTTATTGTCACCGTTGTTCCTTGAGGTGGTAGCACCAGTGACTTAACAACAGTAACGCCAAACTATCAATAAAATATGTCTATCTCCGAGTTTCCCCGCCATTTCGCATTAGAGCGCGAATACTTGACTTGTTTTACCAAATAAACAAATAATACGTCCCGCTCAAAGTTTCGTAGTCAGACCACATACATCTACTGCAACTCGATTATATCACTAAAACTTGTGTGACAAGTCTGTGGAAATGCAGCATGTAATGAGCATTGTCGTGAAGGCCGTGAACTACGGTCGCGCTCGCAGTCTAAGCCACCACTAGTTCCAATACCTTCTGCAACATCAAGATCTCCTGAAATAGAGCGAAGTGTGCTGCTTGTACGAGTTGCGACACGAGATTAGCATGTTCTTGGAACAGTAATGTGCGGAAGAACCGGAATTCGCTAACTGGATATGCGATTTTGAATGTTTAGTCTACATCTCAATCTACTGAACAGACAACTCCTTTCAGACAACTCCTTTCAATGGACAACGTTGGTATTCGCAGTTGCGGGATATAAACAATGCAAAGTTCCCAACACTCTTGGAGAAACACCAGTAAGTCAAAGCCACACACATAGCATTCACTGAGTTGCTGAGACGGGAGTTTATGAACGCATGACTTATCTCGGGCACACTAACGTCAGGTTGCCCGTGTTTTACACCCATTCCAGATCGCAGTGGACAACGCGCCGGAAGCTGTGCAGATGGAACTGTGCTCAAAGCGACCTTCAGGGTATCGCTTATAACGAACGTCACCCCGATGAGCTGGTGCATATGGAACACAGGGCAGACGACGAATATCTAAGGAATTGTTTTCATTTGACTCCCCAGGGGAACGGAACTTTTTGTTACACCGGAAAAACAGTCACTCGCCATTTGATTGCAGAGCGCCGTAACTGTTATCAAATGATTGCCTCAAAGCGTATATGCAATATAACACGTATATGTAATACAATTATTGTTTTACTTCTGACTAGTTTGTTACTTTTATTGCGGTTAGTTCACAATGTATGATGTGTTAGCAGCGTTTTTGTACCGCCATCTGGTGAACGGAAAACACCAATGTTTTACTAAATCGGCACTACAGATGGCAGCACCTATCGACACGTGTACTGTCGTCTCATGTCTCAAGCAAATGCCCATTTTTGCGCTCACAACTAAGTAGTACCTTCTAATATTGATTCTACCGCAAGCACTTGCCGACGGAATTGTTTCTTGACCTAATCAAACACGCCAAGGTCACCGCGAGTATTTTTGGCAGCACGTATGTACGTGTGCACGTGTGCACGTATGCACGTGTGCACGTATGCACGTGTGCACGTATGCACGTGTGTGAGCCGCTGTTCAAGAAGATGAACTTCGTGAAATGTAAGACTAACACAGCTAACAGACGGACACCTGGATGTCGTACTGAAGATCACGTTGACAAGTCTACAGCCAAATAATAGGCACACAACAATACACTAGTCAAGAGGATCCGTTACATGCTAAGATTACATTACATGAATAATGTGTATTTTTAATAATCCAATTGCTGTTCACAGTCAGAAGTTGAAATTTGGTAATAATCAGTCATATTCGTGAACGTACCATTAGCTACAGTTGACTACCTGTAGCAAACAATTGCTAGACATAATATATAATAATGCAATAAGCTAAACTTCAAGAGGGTAGGAACTATCATGCCACAACATGCACCAGTTATTAATAGAATTAGGTTAACGATCGTCTGTGTTCAATAATAAACATGTGGCCCGCTGACCTATTCCATGTCACTAATTTGGCCTTCCATTCATAAAGGTTGCCGACGCCCGATGTACGACAAGACACGATGGTATCTGTACGCAAATGACTGACATTCAATAAACCAACGTTGGCCCGCTCATTTATGTTCTTACATAAATGACCTTAACAGACAGCGGTGTAGTTGAACATTGCGTGTTGCAACGCGTTCTTGCATAAACGATCTTCTCCAGTCCGTCAATAGGGTCGCTTCATTTTTGTAGATAACATCAAAATACTGCCAGCCCGACATTTATGAGCAATTACTTCGCCTCCCGCTGTGGTTCAAGCCGCGAACAATTGTCACCGTGAGCAGCGAATCACTAGGGGTTTGATAAGTCGTTGCCTTAAATTACTCGTTTAGCTGACGGAATGTTCACACCTCGTAGCACGTTCACGTTCATAGTTCCCCAGAAAACATTATATTTTTGTATATCGGGTACAATGACTGACTTGGACAATGGACAATTCCTGTTTGAAGTACACGCGCATATTACATAGATTACTGTTGTTAATTTAGCATCATTGCGTTCCCAAAGTAACCCGCCATGTGAGACAAAATTGCTAGGTCGGTGCATCGAACTAAGTCTGAATCAGACGCGGTTAATTCCAACTAAATCTCACTTTTATTGTAACACACAAGTACCAATGGCGCTTTGCAAACAAACGTGTAATTAGCAAAACAACAAACGTAAAGGCCCATTCACAAGAGCGATTCGTTGCACAGTTGGTCGGGCGAAACCCTGTCGCATGACAAAACACAGCGATATTATTTGCGCATTCACTCGAGCAACGTTTCTATACAAAAAAGTGTGACTTACTGACTGGCGCCAATCGCCACTTCATTTTTAATGAATTTGATCAGCACAGATTTATTGTTCGTAATGACGAGAGTATACTCTGAATATAATTCAGGCATAACAACAATCAATGTGAGAGGTTGTTGAGTTGAAACAAAATATATTTTCTGCCGCCGATACTGAAACAAATCGACACAACGTCAGCATGTCACTCAACAATACGTACTACCCGCTCAACAATACGTACTACCCGCTCAACAATACGTACTACCCGCTCAACAATACGTACTACCCGTTACAGAATGTAAACACAACATTGATTGATCTATTATAAAAAGGTGCGCTGAATAAAATGTGCTGAGGAGCGCGATATGCTTATCATGGTCGAAGTTACTGCAGTAGACAGAAACCAGATTGATGTGTGTAGCACCAGTAATCATATTAGCCATGTTCGCCACTACTAATTGTTAACTATTACATCCGACGGATGTATTGGATTACATTCAGGCCTCCGTCTCCCCGACGTCCAATGCCTGCCTTTCTTTGTTCGTCGAATATCTGCTGGGTTCGTCGATCTCCTTCTTCACAATGGAAGCGTTGGCGGCGTACACGTATTCGTAGAGCAGTCCAGCTACGCTCCCACCGAGCAACGGCCCGCACCAGTAGACCTGAAATACACGTCTTTATGAAACAACTACAAAACATATTCGAATGTCAATTACTATTGCTACCGCTACCACCACCACCACTACTACTACTACCACTACTCTCATGTCTCATGTAGTTATACTCCAAACAGCCCATATATTGAGCTAACGCAGGAGTTTGGACCAACGGCTTTTAGTGTCTCTTCCGAAAGACACGGGCAAAGTGGGGTGAACGAAATTGCCCAAGTTTCGAAACGGCGGAGGTGGAATCGAACCACCGTCCTCTCGATCGACAGGCGGGTGCTCTAACCATTAGACCACCGCTCCCCATTACTACTACCCATTACTATTACTACTACCACTACCACCACTACTACTACTACTACTACTACTACTACTACTACTACTACTACTACTACTACTACTACTACTACTACCACTAATACTACCACTACTACTACTACTACTACTACCACTACCACTACCACCACCACCACCAACACCACCACCACCACCACCACCACCACCACCACCACCACTACTACTACTTCCATTACAATTCGAGCTTCTGTATTAGCTATTAGCCAGATACATAATATGAATGTTCGAGTTGTGTGCATTCGCACAGTTAGTGGGTGATTGGACAATGGACAATATCGATCACTACACAAACACAAAATAATTGTATATTATGAAACAAACACGACACGAAGAAGATAACTGCAATACGGGCAAATTATCTTCTTGTTTCCTATGACCCTGGTTGCCATGTTGACCACTGGTTGCCATGTTGACCACTGGTTGCCATGTTGACCACTGGTTGGCCAGTTGACGGACGGCAATGTTGGTTGGTCGGTGTGACGTAAGTCTGACCAAACCAGGTCAGACAGAATGTGACTAGAGTGACCACAGGTCGGTGTTAGTTGCTAAGTCGAACTCGGTCCCAGTACCTTCTGGTCACGGGCCGAGCACCAAATGATTGAACCACCTAGCCAGTCTGGGCACGAACGGCTGTAAACTCGAATATGTCTCGATGACCCAAAACTGAGATAATTATGTATCACAGGCAGTATATTGAAATCAGACAGCACATTTTCGAGAGGCGTAGCCAACGACGAGTGAATGGTGCAACAAGAATCCGAACTGACGCCGGTTTGGTCTGCTGCGTCAGCTATGACAGCACAAAGGTCGTCATGACTTCAACCATAGACAACGATGCTGCACGAACCTGTCCACTCCTAATTGACTGCGGTGGGCAACCAGCATGCTCTCTGTGTTCTTTTCGGGCTATACCCTAAAGGGCAGTGTGCCGCTTAAATTCCAGTCAGCCAATGATGTAGAATACACAGAAGGTTGTCTTGGACATTACTTTTGGACGGTCCTCCAAGAACACGTTTAAGTGGGAAGAAAGGGTTTTATTTTGGCGTCGTCAACAGTCACACATTCGCTTTAGTTTTGTTCGGATGTATGTGTTACTTAATGGATCTGCACCGTCTACTGGTGCACCGTGTACTGGTGCACCGTGTACTGCTGCACCGTCTACTGGTGCACCGTCTACTGCTGCACCGTCTACTGGTGCACCGTCTACTGGTGCACCGTCTACTGGTGCACCGTCTACTGCTGCACCGTCTACTGGTGCACCGTCTACTGGTGCACCGTGTACTGGTGCACCGTGTACTGGTGCACCGTCTACTGGTGCACCGTGTACTGGTGCACCGTGTACTGCTGCACCGTCTACTGGTGCACCGTCTACTGCTGCACCGTGTACTGCTGCACCGTCTACTGCTGCACCGTCTACAGGTGCACCGTGTACTGCTGCACCGTCTACTGCTGCACCGTCTACTGGTGCACCGTCTACTGGTGCACCGTCTACTGGTACACCGTGTACTGGTGCACCGTGTACTGGCGCACCGTCTACTGGTGCACCGTCTACTGCTGCACCGTCTACAGGTGCACCGGGTACTGCTGCACCGTCTACTGCTGCACCGTCTACTGGTACACCGTGTTCTGGTGCACCGTGTACTGGCGCACCGTCTACTGGTGAACCGTGTACTGGTGCACCGTGTACTGGTGCACCGTCTACTGGTGCACCGTGTACTGGTGCACCGCGTACTGGTGCACCGTCTACTGGTGCACCGTGTACTAGTGCACCGTGTACTGGTGCACCGTCTACTGGTGCACCGTCTACTGGTGCACCGTGTACTGGTGCACCATCTACTGGTGCACCGTGTACTGGTGCGCCGTGTACTGGTGCACCGTCTACTGGTGCACCGTCTACTGGTGCACCGTGTACTGATGCACCGTCTACTGGTGCACCGTGTACTGGTGCACCGTGTACTGGTGCACCGTCTACTGGTGCACCGTGTACTGGTGCACCGTCTACTGGTGCACCGTCTACTGCTGCACCGTGTACTGGTGCACCATCTACTGGTGCACCGTGTACTGGTGCACCGTCTACTGGTGCACCGTCTACTGGTGCACCGTCTACTGGAGCACCGTGTACTGGTGCACCGTCTACTGGTGCACCGTGTACTGGTGCACCGTCTACTGCTGCACCGTCTACTGCTGCACCGTGTACTGGTGCACCGTCTACTGGTGCACAGTCTACCGTTGCACCGTCTACCGGTGCACCGTCTACCGGTGCACCGTCTACTGGTGCACCGTGTACTGGTTCACCGTGTACTGCTGCACCGTCTACTGCTGCACCGTCTACTGGTGCACCGTCTACTGGTGCACCGTCTACTGGTGCACCGTCTACTGGTGCACCGTGTACTGGTGCACCGTCTACTGGTGCACGGTGTACTGGTGCACCGTGTACTGCTGCACCGTCTACTGCTGCACCGTCTACTGGTGCACCGTGTACTGGTGCACCGTCTACCGGTGCACCGTCTACCGGTGCACCGTCTACTGGTGCACCTTCTGCTGGTGCACCGTGTACTGGTGCACCGTGTACTGCTGCACCGTCTACTGGTGTACCATCTACTGCTGCACCGTCTACTGGTGCACCGTCTACTGGTGCACCGTCTACTGGTGCACCGTCTACTGCTGCACCGTCTACTGGTGCACCGTCTACTGCTGCACCGTCTACTGGTGCACCGTCTACTGGTGCACCGTGTACTGGTGCACCGTGTACTGCTGCACCGTCTACTGGTGCACCGTCTACTGCTGCACCGTGTACTGGTGCAGCATTGAGCTCACTCAGGCACAATGCAATACAATGCAGTTACTCGGGCATGGAACAGGCCGGTTTCTAAGGAGCAAGTCACGCAGTGGACATGCGCCTGCTTCAGTGCATCCTCTAATGTCCCCGTCCGCTCCGGTTCACTCGCACATTAACACATCTATGTGTCACGTGGGTTATTTCTTTACGTTTAGTGCAGTTCTTGAAAAGAAAAACCCAGTTGTTGGAAACGCCTTTCTATCGTTACATCTTTCTATCGTTACATCTTTCTATCGTTACATCTTGCGCATTCCATATACAGACAACGTCACCACCCAAGAACTCCGTAACGTCATCGAACAATCGAACAACGTCAGACTATCGTGAGAAGTTTCAACTGCAGTAGTTTAGTCATGTTATGAAATCGACAGGCACAAAAACCATTTCAACTTAATTGAAGCATCCAACCACGTTGCAATTGCTGCGCGAAATTTGTTTGATCTTATAATTTAACTATTGGAATCCCATCACTGTCGATGGCCAGGTACTAATTTATACAGCTGAGTGAAGTAAGGCAAGGTGGGGTGAAAGAAATTGCCTGAGCTCCGACACAGCAGTAAGAGGATTTGAACCCGGGTTCTGGTCTAGTGTCCTAACCACAACACTGGCGCGAAGAAGAGTTGGATTGACAGCACGAAGGAGTGGACGGGACTGAGCTCCAGAGAGTCTGGCAGCGAGAAACCTAGAGAAGCGGAGACATATTGTTCGAAAACCACCTGAGACGGGAGTGCTGCCCCAAACACTGCCTCTGTCAAGGGATAGGTGAAGACGTTTACACTCGCATCAACCGACCCGCGTTATTTGAGCGTCATATGCTACGTAGGTAGGGTGTGACGGGAAAGTAAACTTTCTTTGATATTATCAACATGTAACTATTCTGTCTAATTAACGATTCATACCCAGTGGTGATCCCAGATTCCCACCAAGATGGCCGGGGCCAGGGTTCTTGCTGGGTTCAGGCTGCATCCCGTAAACTTGATCTGTGAAATACAAGATTAAGGCTAAGCAGCAGAACAAGACATATACACGAAGTAATAATAATAATAATAATAAATTGAAACATATTCGTGCATATGAGCAATTCTCAAAAGGTCGTCACAAACGTGTTACACACTATTTCGTGAGATTATTTTTTAGTTTAATTTCTATCTTTTCTCTACATGAAAGAAATGATGAAAAGAAAAGATAGTTGTTTAAGACAGGACATTTATTAGGATTTATATTTTTTAATGCATAGAGCTTTATTAACCGTTATCAAATTATCAGGCAGACTTTGCCATTGTAACGTTACCACCAGGTCATACATTTCTATTTACTTTTCTAGATGTCTTTTTGTACAGCTAATTTTGTTCCTGTAGAACAAATACAAACTAAACATTTGTGTTTTTTGGGGGGGTTTCCTGAAAATGTGGTGCTTTGAAGAGGAATGTTTCAATGGCGCCCGGAATTACACGTTGCTATGACAAAAACTAGTAACATTACGAGTCACGTTTAAAAAAATGGTATATGTTGTACACATTCTTTCGATACTTCACACTTTGGGAGATCAATATATTGGCAGCAAGAACCAATTACAGTTACAGAGAAACAGAGACAGGAGACACGTGATAACCGAATAAGGCTCGCGGTTTTCTTTAGTCAATTTGCTCCAGCAAGAAAGTCATGGTGTGGGATAATATGGTGAATGTTGGGTAATTAAGTAAAAACATCATCGCTCCCCTTTTAATTGCATATTAATTATCACAATCTTGAAAGAAGGTAGACATGTGTCTACAAGCATTGTGCGGTTACAAGTTACAACATTTCACCAAGAGTTTCCATTTTCACTTCACTTAATGTTTGATTAAACATTAAGTAATTTAATATTTTTTATGATTTCTCAAAAAACTACATATAAAACTTGCATAAACGGGCTAGCATGTTGCAGTGGACACTATGTAGGTTTGGTTTTTCGCAAAATGAATTTGAAATGAGACTGACTAGCGAAAAAATCGAATTGATAAGGAACCTTTAATAAAACCACAAGCATCAGTTATTAACGTTTAATGTCGTCGACTTGCCTCAGTTTTCCATAATAGTCATTCAGGTTGAGTTCTTTCCGTTATAGAACTACAGTTAACGAATTAGTCAATAATCGTATTATTTTAATACTCACGCCGGCTAGGTGCACCATTGCAGCAGAAAGGCCGATAGCGAGCGGTCCGGATCCCTTCAGACCAGTCAGATCACTCCTCTTTTTGTCGATTGTCGCAAACACAGTGAAGACGAGTACGAACGTCATCAAGGCCTCCATGACGAGTCCGGCGACGGGCGACACGTCCGGGTGGAGCATGTTAAGAGCGAGAGTGCCGCGGAACTTCTCCGGTGTTAAAGCCTGCAACAAGACTGCGGCGATCATGGCGCCGACGAAGTGCCCCAGCATGTACATGGTGGCGCGGACCAGGCTCACCTTGCGTGTGAGAAACAGGGGGAGTGTCAGGGCTGGGTTGATGTGGGCACCGCTCACGCCGTGGATGCACCAGATGATCGTAGCCACATTCAGACCGGCCGTCAGCGACAGTTGCACGATGGTCGGTGGCGCGTCCTGCCAGCCCGTGCCGGACGCGCAGCAGAAGAAGATGAGCATGAAGGAGCCAAGTGTCTCGGCGGTCACCGCCCGCCAGAAGAGCACACTCGTCAACTCCTCCTTCCACGTCGGCATCCTTGTCGTATATGGCCGTTCTGCTTACAAATAGCGAAGTTTGTCCGCTCCGATATCACTGCCCCTGCTGCTGAGTCGAGTAAACAACCTGGCTTATGCGAATGTGCCTCTGGGTCGCTGCTACTCGGTCTTTATATACTTGACTGGGCGTAACTTTTTACCCGTCACTCCCTGCGTGTCGTGCTAGGCCTACACCTATTGCCTTATCAACAATACTCTTCGCTGTTGCCTTCTGCACCGAACCGAGGACATTATTGTGTGTACAATGCCTAACAACACGACCACTACTAAGAAATCTAAATTGGTGCACTGTGAGTGACAGCGTATTCAGGAGTACGTTTAGTACGTTAATAATTATAGGACTGTTTGCTGCAGTGAGGACGCTACGCCAAAAGAATAGGCCATGAATTGTTTTGCTGGGTGAATTGGTCGTCAAACTGGCGCCGAACGCGGCAGTTGGCAGTTCTGATGATGTAGTAGTGCGCGATTCCTATATCGACTACCTAAACCCTAGAGTTGAGTAACGTTTTATGATTTGAATTGTATGAAGTTTTACGAAATGTCAAGGCTTTGGGAATCGTATTGTAAATATCTATAAACGATCCATGGGTTATCGACATTCGTCAAAATACGATAGTTAGCTAACGACCAACAACGAGTCGGAGTCGGTTGTTGTAAAGAAAGAAATCTTCTATAGAAAACTAGCAGTCTGTCGACATATCAAACTAGTCGTCATCAATTTGCCAGTGTCCCGGGCGCGGAAAAAACTCACGTGATATTGTATCTATTTACATTGTATCGAATAGTCTGTAGATTCATCGCCGTTATTTGTTTGTTTCGTGATGTGTCGTCCTCTGACGTCACCCACTACCAAGACTTTGCGAAAATGAAATCACTTTTTTATTTGTAACACACCTTTTATTGTGGGTGAAGGTCTGCGAGTGTGGAGGACGATCCCCATTGTTTAACATGTTTGTGGATGTTGAGTCCGAATAAAGATGGTAATAATAATAACAATAACAATCCCGTTAACAGTACTTACTGTAATCGAGCAAGTGTAGAAACATTCAGAGGCAAGCTAACTAAACATGTACCTTTAGCAGGACAACAAACAACACATCTATAAATCGCCACAATGTTTAAGCATATAATCTAGATTAAAGTATGTTCAACAAGATGACGCTATTGAATTCATTTGGTATGCACAATTATATTTAATATTATCTAAATTAATCGGCCGTGATGTTGTTCGTGCAAAGTAACAATTAACATTGGCAGCGTCGGTGGCTCTGACAGTGTCAGTGTTTGTGACAATGATAGTATTTCTGAAAGTGACAATGGTTGTGCCAACGTCAGTCTTTACGATGGTGTCAATAGTGGTGACAAAGTGTGACAATGACGGTAGTTGTGACAGAATCAGTAGTTGTCACGGTGTCAGTACTTCTGACAGTGATTGTGACAGTGTCAGTGGTTGTGACAGAGTCAGTAGTTGTCACAGTGTCAGTAGTTCTGACAGTGATTGTGACAGTGTCAGTGATTGTGACAGTGTCAGTGGTTGTGACAGAGTCGGTAGTTGTGACAGTGTCAGTGGTTGTGACATAGTCGGTAGTTGTGACAGTGTCAGTTGTTGTGACAGAGTCGGTTGTTGTGACAGTGTCAGTGGTTGTGACAGAGTCGGTGGTTGTGACAGTGTCAGTGGTTGTGACAGTGTCAGTGGTTGTGACAGTGTCAGTGGTTGTGACAGTGTCAGTGGTTGTGACAGAGTCGGTGGTTGTGACAGTGTCAGTGGTTGTGACAGTGTCAGTGGTTGTGACAGTGTCAGTGGTTGTGACAGAGTCGGTAGTTGTGACAGTGTCAGTGGTTGTGACAGAGTCGGTAGTTGTGACAGTGTCAGTGGTTGTGACAGAGTCGGTAGTTGTGACAGTGTCAGTGGTTGTGACAGAGTCTGTAGTTGTGACAGTGTCAGTTGTTGTGACAGAGTCGGTTGTTGTGACAGTGTCAGTGGTTGTAACAGAGTCGGTGGTTGTGACAGTGTCAGTGGTTGTGACAGTGTCAGTGGTTGTGACAGTGTCAGTGGTTGTGACAGTGTCAGTGGTTGTGACAGAGTCGGTGGTTGTGACAGTGTCAGTGGTTGTGACAGTGTCAGTGGTTGTGACAGAGTCGGTTGTTGTGACAGAGTCGATGGTTGTGACAGAGTCGGCAGTTGTGACAGTGTCAGTGGTTGCGACAGTGTCAGTTATTGTGACAGAGTTGGAAGTTGTGACAGCGTGAAAGATGTGGCATAAACAGTGGTTGTAATATTTAATTGTTATGACAAAGGCAGATCCAATGATATAGTGAACCGTATTTCAACTGTATTGTATACAGTGAACCATATTTCACCTGTATTGTATATAGTGAATCATATTTCACCTGTATTGTATATAGTGAACCATATTTCACCTGTATTGTATATAGTGAACCATATTTCACCTGTATTGTATATATAGTGAACCATATTTCACCTGTATTGTATACAGTGAATCATATTTCACCTGTATTGTATACAGTGAACCATATTTCACCTGTATTATATATAGTGAACCATATTTCACCTGTATTATATATAGTGAACCATATTTCACCTGTACTGTATTATCCATTTCACTCGCTGGACTAGTAAACGGGCAGTTTCTCTGAATGATGATTTCAAGTGGATATGTTGCTGCGAAATTTACAATTGTGTTGCAACGAGATTCGACTCGATTCGAATGACAGACCCAACAACTCGACTCGAGTAACTGACTCCAGAAGACTTGACTCAACTAACTGACCCCAGAAGATTTGACTCGATTCGAGCAACTAATTGTAATGCAACGACCAATTACGATTCATGTTACTAAAAAAACTGGCTTTCTCGCATGTGCGCACTTTTTGTATGGAGGCTAAGTACTTCCCAGAAACGTTGAGGTAATGGCTTGTTATACCATTGTTTTGAGTGTTATGCTGTTTGGTGTGTCCCAAAGACTGGATATTCTATTAAATAAGAGCCGCACCTTTAATTGACTTCAGTACATCAGATAAACAGCTAGCAACATAATATGAATAATGGCTGTAAACAGCTAACAACATAATATGAATAATGGCTGTAAACAGCTAACAACATAATATGAATAATGGCTGTAAACAGCTAGCAACATAATATGAATAATGGCTGTAAACAGCTAACAACATAATATGAATAATGGCTGTAAACAGCTAGCAACATAATATGAATAATGGCTGTAAACAGCTAACAACATAATATGAATAATGGCTGTAAACAGCTAGCAACATAATATGAATAATGGCTGTAAACAGCTAACAACATAATATGAATAATGGCTGTAAACAGCTAGCAACATAATATGAATAATGGCTGTAAACAGCTAGCAACATAATATGAATAATGGCTGTAAACAGCTAACAACATAATATGAATAATGGCTGTAAACAGCTAGCAACATAATATGAATAATGGCTGTAAACAGCTAGCAACATAATATGAATAATGGCTGTAAACAGCTAGCAACATAATATGAATAATGGCTGTAAACAGCTAGCAACATAATATGAATAATGGCTGTAAACAGCTAGCAACATAATATGAATAATGGCTGTAAACAGCTAACAACATAATATGAATAATGGCTGTAAACAGCTAACAACATAATATGAATAATGGCTGTAAACAGCTAGCAACATAATATGAATAATGGATGTAAACAGCTAACAACATAATATGAATAATGGCTGTAAACAGCTAGCAACATAATATGAATAATGGCTGTAAACAGCTAACAACATAATATGAATAATGGCTGTAAACAGCTAGCAACATAATATGAATAATGGCTGTAAACAGCTAACAACATAATATGAATAATGGCTGTAAACAGCTAGCAACATAATATGAATAATGGCTGTAAACAGCTAGCAACATAATATGAATAATGGCTGTAAACAGCTAGCAACATAACATGAATAATGGCTGTAAACAGCTAGCAACATAATATGAATAATGGCTGTAAACAGCTAGCAACATAATATGAATAATGGCTGTAAACAGCTAGCAACATAATATGAATAATGGCTGTAAACAGCTAGCAACATAATATGAATAATGGCTGTAAACAGCTAGCAACATAATATGAATAATGGCTGTAAACAGCTAGCAACATAATATGAATAATGGTTGTACTTCGGTTGGCTAACGTTTTTCTTATGAATATCGGTCATTTTCGTTCAGAGATCAAATATGTACTGTCGTGCACCAACTGTTTGCTGCCACATTACTTCGTCATCTGCTGTGACATAAGCAGCGAACAATTGTCACTAAGGGCTCAGAGTCAATGTGGTGTATAATTATTCTGATTTCAGATGTGGGACTTTGATGTCGCGGCTTATCTGTTTAATTGACCGAATCTTCACGCCTCATTCCCCTTTCGTCTTAGACAAGGGTCTAGACAACGAAGGTTTTATGTTCCTGTATGAAACACACAAACACACAGACACTCGCCATCAGCAAGCATATACTAACACGTGCACTAACTCTACACTATACACACTCGTGAATATATACTGAAAAAAAATCTTGTTTTGCATTGATCACCCGAGGTTGTCAAGTTCGCTACACGATCATTTGTGGCAAGGATAACAATGTTGCCACTTGTGTTGGGGTTGAATGTTATTCCTATTGACCGAATGAACAATGCTTACCCCTTAAATTCAACCTGTGACGCCTGCACGTGCGTCCCATGTGCATACGCAGGCCCCGAACTACCTGTCTATTGAACGTACGTAGCAGGTGCGTCCTGCACGAGATTTTCGATTGTATCGAGACACGACACAAATAGCTGCGTCATGCTGCGTTGACAACAGTTTTGCGAGTTCATTGTGTAATGACAAAGACTGATTTCGACATTCTTCGCGTTTCTTTTGTTGTTCAGGTGCCACTTCCCTCCTCAGAACACCTTTCTCACACATTGGTACCGGTTGTCAATACGCTGTTTTGATTTCTGAAGAAAAGCAAATTATAGCATTATTGTTAAATAATATTACCTTTTCGTGGCATCTTTTTTCAATTCCTCAGTAGTGCATATGTTCCCTAGGAAATGACAGTTTTAAGTGTTTTATTGACAATTTACCAGATAAATAAATAATGTTTCCACCAATTTAGCATTATCAATCCCTTACCCTACGCCAGAATCGCCCATTAACCCTCCCCTAATTATGTGCATCAATTTTATTTGGGATTGGAACAATGGTGGGAAATATTGTGATAGTCTATTATTACTCAAAGTGCTGGGAGCGCAATACACAATTTAAGGATGCAACTCGCATAAATGCCAATTTTTCCCCACAGCTGTATATAATGTATACAATCGTCTATTTAATGTCGCTACTGTAAATCACACCAACGCCACCTAGCGGATTAAAAAACAACACTTACCAGGAACCTTTTGTAGATTACCTCGATCGGTCATCTTCTGCAACGACGTAGGTAGATTTAACAAGATTTAACAAGATCTATTTCTGTTCTACGCGATGGGTATATTTTAATTTACAACATTGCAATGCAAAATAAAATAATAACGTTAGACAGGTATTCGAAAATTATCAATTCATCGGATCGACACTGTGAATACCGGGAAAGATATCCGGGCCAGGCCGTGTTTCATAGGAATAATTATTTAGTAATTATTAGATTGGTATACTTGACGAGCTTGGGATTTCTACAAGGGCAGACCACATCTGAGTTTAAGACTAACTGCATTGTTTGCACGATACTTTTTTACGTTTGTGTTCACAGTGGTCATCCCATTATATTTACTATATAGCAATATGATTTTTTTATAATTACATTAAAATTATCACACACAACATATTTCCTCAGCGGTTAGCCTGCACGTGTCTAATACAGATATTGCCAATAGCACCTGGCAGCAGTGGAACACAACAGACAACTCAAAACTCTGTTTATTATATTTATGGCATCTGACGAAACGTTTCTTAATTTTCTTGGAGGCATACATAGCAATTCCATAGATATTATGCTAGAATCGGACAGAAGCCATACAAATGAGTATAGTATTATACAACGTTCGTCCTGTTACGATTTTTGCAACTTGACTCAAATATGTGAAACCAATAAACATAATTTTAACCTATTAGTTCTAATATTGAATCTATAAATGCGAAATTCAGTGAACTTGAAACATTTATTAAATACCTGAAAAGCACAAACTTTAAGTTCAGCATTATTTGCTTACAAGAATGCTGGATAGCAGACCATCATAGCTAATCACAGATTCAACTAAATGTATATAACTGTATCGTCCCATGTAAACCGTCTAGCAACAAGGGCGGTTTAATAATGTATGCTGATAACAAATTTGATTATAACATATATATGAAATTAAATACAAATAAACATTGGGAGGGGCAAATTATACAAATAACAGGAGGTGGCTTATCTAAACAAGTAGTTATTATAACAATCTACAGACCCCCTAGAACACGGAAAATATAACAGATTTTATATATGAGTTGACACCTATCTCAGAGCATTTTGATAAACATACGCATGATGTTATACTTGCTGGTGATTATAACATCAACTTACTTTAAAATAAATGAATACGAAACTCATCGACATTTTCTAGAGTTGTTAATGTCTTATAGTTGATATCCCCATATAACCCTACCAACGAGACAAAAACAAAATGGAACACTAATTGATCATTTTCCTGTAAACCGACAGTGCCTACCTTAATCAATGTAGTAGGGATATCAATTAAACAATTTATGAATTATCGGAACACCCGGAATACTTTCTAATCATAAACAAATCAAAATGTACTGCATATACTCCAAAATGTATTCAAATAAAAAAGCAAAACAATGATAATATTGTAAAAGTACAAAAAGAAGTCATAACAGCAAATTGATATTCTCAGTTAGATCAAAGCCCGACGGCAGATACAAATTATAATTATAACATTATCCCATTAGAGCCCGCAACGGCCGCGGCCGGCCGCACTGTCCAGTCCTGGATGAACACTATTAAAAAAATCCTGGCGATTAACTACTGAACTAAGCGCTACCAAATTTTGCCACGCCCTACCGGATACATTTTGCAACAACATCAGCGCATGGGTTGCCCTTTTGGAAATCTTGATTTTCATCGGTTATGTTCACGCCATTTCGAAAAATGGTGTAACCTGAAATATAAACGTCAGAATTTGATAATTTTTTCAGTGGTGCAAAGCTAACACATATAGCTAATTTTTGTATTGGGTTACATAGGGTTATAGCATGGGATCATTGTCAAATGTCAGTGGCAACTTTCAAAGTTTTAACAAATTCACTATTTTGTGTTTGCAAATTGTGATCACATGTCAACATTTTATTAATATATCCTATTTCTATGTATATAGGCATGTGGAGAAATTACAAATTTCAAACACGTGTTTTAAAATAATCAGAGTACTAAACATGTTATCAATAAATACAAAAGTCTTGTTATACAATACATTAATAATGCCTCACCTAAATTGCTGCTTAACAGTATGGGTATACGAAAGTGGCAAAACAAAAATAATCCAAAAGAAAGTTGTTAGAATGAGAAGTCTCAGCAAATATAACGCACATACTGATCCACTATACAAAAGTCTTGAAATTCTTAAATTGGAAGACCTGTTAAAAATACAGGAGCTGAAATTGTACTATAAATATATGCATAACAAACAACTAGCTTCAAAATTGATCATTCTATACGCAAACATATATATACACGACCATTTCAGAACTTTCAGTGCAAGACATGAATTTGCCAGAAAATGTACTACACACAACATGCCTCGCACAATAAATAGCGCACCCTTGGAAATCATGCAAAAGATAAATACACATAGCATACAAGGTTTTATCAAATTATCCTAAACATATTTTCTGCAAACATATAGAGATAATTGTTTGATACAAAACTGCTACATATGTACACTATAACGCAAATCGCCTATTGTTGTGACTGTTTTATACGCACATGCATCTGAATGAAGTACATGGACACATCACAATTCACACACATACTGTGTTGATTAATTTATGTTGTTTTTGTAATTAGTTTTTTTTTATGTTTTATTTTTATTTTGACGTTACATAGTTATTAGTTGTATTGAGAAAAGGTGGCGCCTGTGTTAGCGACATGTGTTTCTCTTAACGGGAGTTTCCCTGACCTTTATGTCGGTGATTTGTATTAATTATTTCAACTTGTACAAATGGTCAAAATAAATATGTATGTCTGTCTGTCTGTCTCTCTGTCTGTGTGTCTATTCATTGTTCACTGTGGTCGTTTGTCGGTACGTCTTAGCTTATTTGCTCTCAGATGTTAGCAGTACTAGTGAAGTTAGCCTAGTAAACAAATCCACTCCAAAAACCGGTCGACGGAGCAGTCCTCGGAAGTCGGACAATATTACACGCCATGGCCACCTTACCTATCATTCCCCTAGCGATAATATCAAGGAATCAGTCTAGGTTTACTCCTCTCTGCTTTATTTACAAAGCCGATATTATTTAATTCGTGTGCATGCGAAATTTAAGCTTACAATGCTATGTCACAAGTTCGTGAAATTCAGATAAAACACAACAGTGAGTTAAACATTTGTGAATGCTCTGTAGCCAATGTATTCTGTAACATGCAGTAGACGTCGCCACTATACGGGGAGATGATTAGTAATCCGCCATACTGAGTTGATGTCGACATTTGTTATTTGTGTGTGTTGTTACTGCGTAACAAATCATCAGTATTATTGCATACTATTCAGTATACCTGTTATGTTCCGATCATACTTAGATGTTCCTACTGTATTCAACGAAATGTAAATGTTTTACTCACTGAGGACCTCCAAAATTAAATTTGAAGCAGATGTTTTTTAACCTTACAATAACTATGTGGCGTCACTGGTTGGGATTTTGTCCAAACTTCCAATCAGTGACGTAACATTACGAATGTAAGGTAACAAATGTAATTACTTATCGCAGTTGTACATATTATGTAAATGCTACTAGCGTGAATCTGTTTAAAAACAAAATTGACAAATATCTCAAGAGGGCGGGTTACACATAAATTAAACATTGTTGAACTCTCAATAAGCCAATGACTTCCTTGTCCATTTGCCATCTGGGCCTCTGCCTTGTATGGCAAATCTTGTTCAATCTTGTTGGTATAAACAGTATAGGCGCTCGTGTCCTTACAGGGTGGAGGAAGGTTTTATTAACATAATAAATTCGCCTCTTTCAAACATTCCTCAGTTTCCTGAGGGTTATTTTTTGTGTTACACAATAATTACTTGTGCTCGATGGTGCTGTGAACGTATAGTAAGGTCACTCGTCTAACACTAATTCGATCAACTAATTATTACTTGCATCACCCATTATTACCGAATAAAGCCAACGTTCTGGCATAGTGTAAGTGTTATCGCTATTGTGAGTACATTCATTTCTAGCTGAACGCATGTCTGTGTTGTTTCGTAAGCAGGGACCTGATGATATCTTGAGCTCCCCTCAACACCAGTCCTGCTTCACTAAGCTCCAGCCACACTGTAGGGTGTTTCAACATTCCACGCACCACATTATCACAGGCTAAATGTAGCCATCGCTTATCACACAGTAACGATCTTTCAATATATAAAGCCCGCCATGCACATACCGATTCTTCACTGCCAACATGTTGGCGACTACTTTTCAGTTGACAACTGAAATGTAGTCGTTAGGACTTTTGTGTATGTTCTCCACCAACAGTTGGCAACACTTTTTGTGGACATCTGGCGTCTAAAAAATCGGTCGGCCGACAGTCGGCCGATGGGTATTTGCCAACTATTTGTCGACAGACAAACTGTTGGCCACTAAAAGACGGTAGGTGTGTACTCTTCCTCCTTGTTCTCTGCTGTACAACGGGTGAGGGTCAGGTAAAATATTGTCGAGCCACTCTTTCTGTTCTTTCTTTCCATAGTTTTCTATCGGCCGCTCCCTCTCTCCATCTTTCATCCTCCCCCGATCTTCTCATGTCCCTCCTCACGCAGTCCTCCCATCTCAGCTGTGGCCTTCCCCTTTTCCTGCGTCCTTGGTGTTTTTCCACCTCTGCTCTCTTTGCTAGTTTGCTTGCATCCATTCTTACCATGTAGCCTGCCCATCTCATCCTGCTTCTCACCAATCTTCCTGTTAGGCTGCATTGCACCCCAACCTCTTTCCTTAGGTCGTTCATCCTTCTTCTGTCCACCCTCTTTGTTCTTGTTATTCGCCGAACCCAGTTATTCTCACACACTTGCATCTTCTGTGTATTCTGTGCTTAACAATCGTTCGTCGATTGAATTGTATAAATACATTTTATTTTTACTGTTCTTGAAATTGTGCATTCTGGTGTATTCTGGTGTATTCCAGTGTATTGTGGTGCATTCTGGTGTATTCTGATGCTCCATGAACATGGATCCGCGATTGTCACTTGCCAAGTAACTTTAAATGCTTCGTGCCAGAATATTTGTCCCCTCCAACGATTCCAGAAAGAAATGCAAAAACAGCCCTAGTTATGTTAACTTTCCAAAACCCCACTGATGTTTTCACGGTACAATTCTCACCGCAAACACTGACTTTACATTCAGTCTGCGTCTTGCCAACATATCATAGTTGGCTATCTCAATCAAATGTTCTAAAGCAATCCTGACTTTATTCATTTTTAAATTACCCCTTTCGTGTTAAAATCCGATGTTATCAGCTGAGTTTCGTTGAAAACACTGCAGGGTATATTGAGACGACTTGTAGTTTCGGGGTACTACACTATTGCCCAAACGAAGAATTACTGAAGAAAACGGTACATTTGAAAATAAATATCGGCTGGTAACGTCGCCATAATAATAACAACTCGATTCTGACTCAAACGGACTGACACACACCGACATGACGAGTGCGTGTGTATGCTTCCTCTTTCTTGCGTGTCTACGAATCACTGTCACGCTGAGCAACGCTCCAAACTAGTTAGTATACAAGTCTCTTCTTCAAGCCTATTCTTATATAGTCGCCTTTCCAGATTTTATTATAGCCACTTTCATACTAGATATTTTAACTCTAAGAGGCAGAAGGTACGCGACGAGCTACCGTAGATCGTGGAACGACATGCCACCCGAACTGTTCGTTTTAATAGCTGTCTTCACGTGATCAGTGGTGATCTATCCACAGTTGTAACATTTGCGACATTTACGTCACAATCCTAATCTTAACCGTGACATCCGTCATGCTTCGCCTTAACAACCATGTTTACATATAATGTATAACATTGCTAGGGCGGCATACATCCGTTAAATCAAACTTTTTCACATATCATTCTAGTTGAAACAACGTTGCTGTTTGTTTTTTTGTCGCAAAGACAACTGTTACCATAGATGGAACGAAAATATGACGGAATATCCGACAGCGGTGGCCATGTTTGTTAGTTTTTCACCTTTGAACAATGTTAAGAGTAAAAGGTAAAGGATTAAAGGATTGGTATACTGGTTCTACAAGATATACAATAATAATAATAATGACAGTAATAGCAATAACAACAAAAGTAATAATAAACTTCTTTAGCGTCTGTGATTAGTGATTATTAGTTATATGTTTAGTGATGATAGTATTTATACGTTACTATTGCTTTGTCATGCTGAGTTAGCCGCAAGTGTGACTGCAGGTGCCTTGGCAGATGTAGCCATCGTCACCCCACAGAGAGGTCATTGGAATGGGCCGACAGCTACTGATAATAATAAAGACTGGTTGGCAAAGTCAGTGTCTGAGCCAGTGTCAGTGTGATGTTCCCTGTGAAAAAGGTGCAAGGATGTTTGTTATCACCAATGTTTTTCAACAGGATCGGAGAGAAAATCATGCACCTAATAGAAGAAGAAATTCCTTAGATATGTGGGCGAGTCGTGGGCAGATGATATCAACTTGATAGCAACACGAAATGAAGAAAGGCACGAACTAGCAAATGCAGAAGAGAAAAGACACAGTGAGACTTTCGGTCTGAAAAATCAATTAAGTGAAGCCAAACGCGATGGTTCTGAATGGAACATGTTCGGTTGACGAAAATGATATAGAACTTGTGCCACAGTTTAAATATATAAGCTCAATGATCAATATGAAACACACAACATTATAAGTAATTAGAGTCAGGCTGGATACAGCGAGAAACATTACAAGGGACCTAGCTCGCTAACACTTGGAAAGATGATGACACACAAGTATAAATTTGAAGACGAGATTTCTGTACGGTTTAGTTTGGGGAGTTGCTTAGTATGACAGTGATTACTGGAGAGAGAAAGAGAAACGAATACACACTCGATATGTGGATATGGATAAGATTGTTCGGGATAAACTGGATGCACATAACGATTAACCTGTAGGTCAGAGATAAAACAGCAGTTAAGGAAGAAGGGAAAGAACAAACCAACAACTAATTGAATATCACCTTAGACGGCACACCACTGGAAAATGTGAAGGAAATCCAATATATTGGCTTAATAGTCCCTAACTCAATGGATAAATTTAATGCAAGGAAAGCGCAGGCATAGACTGCCTGCAACAGACAGACTTGATACAGTATGGAAGTCAGCTCTTGATCGTGACACCATAGTGGCCTTCTTCAACGCTTGTCGGGAGAGCATCCCACCATAGTGGCCTTCTTCAACGCTTGTCGGGAGAGCATCCCACCATAGTGGCCTTCTTCAACGCTTGTCGGGAGAGCATCCCACCATAGTGGCCTTCTTCAACGCTTGTGGGGAGAGCATCCCACCATAGTGGCCTTCTTCAACGCTTGTCGGGAGAGCATCCCACCATAGTGGCCTTCTTCAACGCTTGTCGGGAGAGCATCCCACCATAGTGGCCTTCTTCAACGCTTGTCGGGAGAGCATCCCACCATAGTGGCCTTCTTCAACGCTTGTCGGGAGAGCATCCCACCATAGTGGCCTTCTTCAACGCTTGTGGGGAGAGCATCCCACCATAGTGGCCTTCTTCAACGCTTGTCGGGAGAGCATCCCACCATAGTGGCCTTCTTCAACGCTTGTCGGGAGAGCATCCCACCATAGTGGCCTTCTTCAACGCTTGTCGGGAGAGCATCCCACCATAGTGGCCTTCTTCAACGCTTGTGGGGAGAGCATCCCACCATAGTGGCCTTCTTCAACGCTTGTCGGGAGAGCATCCCACCATAGTGGCCTTCTTCAACGCTTGTCGGGAGAGCATCCCACCATAGTGGCCTTCTTCAACGCTTGTCGGGAGAGCATCCCACCATAGTGGCCTTCTTCAACGCTTGTGGGGAGAGCATCCCACCATAGTGGCCTTCTTCAACGCTTGTCGGGAGAGCATCCCACCATAGTGGCCTTCTTCAACGCTTGTCGGGAGAGCATCCCACCATAGTGGCCTTCTTCAACGCTTGTGGGGAGAGCATCCCACCATAGTGGCCTTCTTCAACGCTTGTCGGGAGAGCATCCCACCATAGTGGCCTTCTTCAACGCTTGTGGGGAGAGCATCCCACCATAGTGGCCTTCTTCAACGCTTGTCGGGAGAGCATCCCACCATAGTGGCCTTCTTCAACGCTTGTCGGGAGAGCATCCCACCATAGTGGCCTTCTTCAACGCTTGTGGGGAGAGCATCCCACCATAGTGGCCTTCTTCAACGCTTGTCGGGAGAGCATCCCACCATAGTGGCCTTCTTCAACGCTTGTCGGGAGAGCATCCCACCATAGTGGCCTTCTTCAACGCTTGTCGGGAGAGCATCCCACCATAGTGGCCTTCTTCAACGCTTGTGGGGAGAGCATCCCACCATAGTGGCCTTCTTCAACGCTTGTCGGGAGAGCATCCCACCATAGTGGCCTTCTTCAACGCTTGTCGGGAGAGCATCCCACCATAGTGGCCTTCTTCAACGCTTGTGGGGAGAGCATCCCACCATAGTGGCCTTCTTCAACGCTTGTCGGGAGAGCATCCCACCATAGTGGCCTTCTTCAACGCTTGTGGGGAGAGCATCCCACCATAGTGGCCTTCTTCAACGCTTGTCGGGAGAGCATCCCACCATAGTGGCCTTCTTCAACGCTTGTCGGGAGAGCATCCCACCATAGTGGCCTTCTTCAACGCTTGTCGGGAGAGCATCCCACCATAGTGGCCTTCTTCAACGCTTGTCGGGAGAGCATCCCACCATAGTGGCCTTCTTCAACGCTTGTCGGGAGAGCATCCCACCATAGTGGCCTTCTTCAACGCTTGTCGGGAGAGCATCCCACCATAGTGGCCTTCTTCAACGCTTGTCGGGAGAGCATCCCACCATAGTGGCCTTCTTCAACGCTTGTGGGGAGAGCATCCCACCATAGTGGCCTTCTTCAACGCTTGTCGGGAGAGCATCCCACCATAGTGGCCTTCTTCAACGCTTGTCGGGAGAGCATCCCACCATAGTGGCCTTCTTCAACGCTTGTGGGGAGAGCATCCCACCATAGTGGCCTTCTTCAACGCTTGTCGGGAGAGCATCCCACCATAGTGGCCTTCTTCAACGCTTGTCGGGAGAGCATCCCACCATAGTGGCCTTCTTCAACGCTTGTCGGGAGAGCATCCCACCATAGTGGCCTTCTTCAACGCTTGTCGGGAGAGCATCCCACCATAGTGGCCTTCTTCAACGCTTGTCGGGAGAGCATCCCACCATAGTGGCCTTCTTCAACGCTTGTCGGGAGAGCATCCCACTATAATGACCAGAAGCATGGCTATTCACCCGTTCGTTTTCTATGTGAACATTCCCCATCCGCTGCTACTACCTACCTGGTCTACCTGGTCTACCTGGTCTACCTGGTCTACCTGGTCTACCTGGTCTACACATCTAGAACAGGGAAAAGCACTAAAGTATTAAGTGCATTCTGTACAATCAGTGATTTACAATAACTCACCTCATTAAATTGCAGTACAAAAACTCTAGTCCTATATACCACAGGGTTACTTCATAACAATAATAGCCTCTACGTGACTGACTGGTGGTGTTCGGTACAGAAGCAATGAGTACTGAAGAAGTCCAAGACGGTATTTGGCTTGAAATCATCGCCTATTTAATTGGAGACCTTATGGCTACACTCATCTACACCAATACTCCTGACGTCACATAAATTGTTTAATATCGTATGCATAGTTAGAAGTTAACTCCATTACGTCACGCGCTGATATGGTTATAATGCAAAACACCACAACGGGAACAAAACCTATGTTAAAGGGAGGAGGATGGGAGAAAACGAAACATGCTCAGAAACTCCCATTTCGCCCATGTAACTATTACCCATTCAACAAAACTAGTCTAGAATTAACTCCAACAATTAGAAATGAGTAACAATTAGCAATCATATTTACGTGTTTCTGTTGTATTTTGTTTGCCGTACCGTTTTATTTTTAACATAATAGTTTTATTATTGCAATCTTCAGCACCTTTTAAAAGTAAGTCGTTAAAATTTGCAACAAACTCATTAACACTTTCCGTAGTTGCCTCACTGATATTTGTTAATACATTATTTAGCAGAGTACTAACTTTCTCAAACCCACCTGTGTTGCTACTAAGGGCACACTGGAACTGAGTTATCTTACTATGTTCCCAACTGACTACTGTCGTTTTGACACCTGGGCTAATGTGGCACTGTGTACCAATTCCCGCTATTAGCACTGTGTCGTGCAACAGTACACTGTGACCATCAGAAAACAGTGGATTACCATCATGTACAATAAGGTGATTGATATGTTTACATAGCAGTGGACAACATAAACAATAATCAATAACACTGATATTGTTAAACGTGTGATTACTGCTGAAGTCATTAGTCATCCTCCCGTTTACTGTAAACACATTAGTCATCCTCCCATTTACTGTAAACACATTAGTCATCCTCCCATTTACTGTAAACACATTAGTCATCCTCCCATTTACTGTAAAAACATTAGTCATCCTCCCATTTACTGTAAACACATTAGCAGTTTTACACAGGTCAATTAATAGTGGCCCATATCGTTATCTGACCATATCGTTATGGGTATCGTTATAATTGCCAGGTCTATCATTAAAGTCACGACACATACAAACAAATTAATCATTACAAAGTAAATGTTCTAACAATTCTAATTCACACTCTTCGAAAGCTTCTACTTTGGTATATTTCGACCCTTCTGGTGGAATATAAACAACTCCCAGCAATAAATCTTTAGTTAATCCTAGAATGGCATTGTCGAACTTATACCATGACACAAGATCACCGTCAGTTTTTATTTATATTATACATTCTTCTATAACTTCCTTATATATTATACATATTCCTCCCGATTTAATTTTTGATCAGTATTTTCTACATTTAAATGTTCTCTTATAGCCCTCATGTATTATTAATATCTATGTCATTAATTTTGGTTTCTACAAAACAGTTAATGGTATGAGATTAGATAAATTCAATAAAATCAGGTATGTCCAATTTGGATGGTAAACCACAGACATTTAACATGGAAATGCTGATCATATTTGCTTCTTCATCAAGTATAATTGGTTCATATTCAACAAAAACTGTCCCACTGTCCATAGACTCGCAACAGCCATTAGTGCACTCGTACTCATGTAGGTGGGTGTAATCCCCTGGTCTGTCCTGTGTGTGGCTCCGTCCCGTGTGTGGCTCCGTCCCGTGTGTGGCTCCGTCCCGTGTGTGGCTCCGTCCTGTGTGTGGCTCCGTCCCGTGTGTGGCTCCGTCCCGTGTGTGGCTCCGTCCCGTGTGTGGCTCCGTCCCGTGTGTGGCTCCGTCCCGTGTGTGGCTCCGTCCCGTGTGTGGCTCCGTCCCGTGTGTGGCTCCGTCCCGTGTGTGGCTCCGTCCCGTGTGTGGCTCCGTCCCGTGTGTGGCTCCGTCCCGTGTGTGGCTCCGTCCCGTGTGTGGCTCCGTCCTGTGTGTGGCTCCGTCCTGTGTGTGGCTCCGTCCTGTGTGTGGCTCCGTCCTGTGTGTGGCTCCGTCCTGTGTGTGGCTCCGTCCTGTGTGTGGCTCCGTCCTGTGTGTGGCGCCGTTTGTAGCACACATCTTCGCCTGGATGCAAAGTGTACTTTTTGTTGTGACTAAAAACCGGCAACACACTTATAATAATGTGTACTTTTATTCATGACAATGGGAATTCAGTGGATACTATTGGCACTAAAAGTGTGCATTTAGACAATGGTGAATATGTGAACGAATAGGCTTTGCGCAGTAGTTGCAACGTTGCTGTATGCTTCCCAGAAGTTGAGTTGGTATTAGAATGAACAGGTCTGCCAGAGGGTGAAGTGTAAAGCGACTTGAGCACACCTACGGACTGAATACCGCGCTATATAAGAACGTACCTTTTTACCTTTACCAGCTACATGCAACATTCGTAGTTAAAACGTCCCAATTCAAAGACAAAACGTTGTCATGTCAACAGCCCATTCACATTTACATTTAGTGGTAAATCTACACTTGTTCACTCTAGTCACAGGGGCTGACTTGAGTTGCACATTTTCTTGGAGGTCATTAACTTGCGACTTGATTTGACTTGACTTGCAGGTCAATGACTTGAGACTTGACTAGATTTGATCATTTTGTGACTTGCCAAAATCTCTGTGACTAAATCAGTATATTTCAGTTGTTGTTAAGTACAGAACAGTTATGAGCCACCATCTTGGATTGACCAGTACCGGATCCTTTCCTACGCGTAGTTTGCGGAGCGCCTCTAGGGAATAATTCGGGAACCAGATTACTAAAGACATGGAAGCCACCTACTGTAGCAACGCCATCAGACGGATGTATAACGAAACAGCGTAGAGCTTTCTTCTCATTATCTAATTGAAATAAATACCCGAAGAACGTCGTTCGGCTCAGTGCATACATCCAAGACTTACTGCAATATGCTAAATGTCCTATGTAAACAGTACTAAGTCAGCTTACTTGATACACGGGCGCTAGAGACTACAGCCACCAGGTAAGTGTACGTTGTAAGTGTAATTTATTACTGTCGTCAAGGAGCAATTTTGCCTTGTCAGTCACAGGTGCGGTTGTCGACGTTGTAATTATGTTGACGTATGCCGGCAACGCCACTGTGCACTGAAAGGTATCTGACAATACACTTGTATTCACACGCACGCACGCACGCTCGCACGCACGCACGCACGCACGCACGCACGCACGCACGCACGCACGAACGTACACACACACACACACACACACACCCACACACACACACACACACACACACACACACACACACACACACACACACACACACACACACACACACACACACACACACACATGCACCCCCCCCCCCCCCCCACACACACACACACACACACACACACACACACACACACACACACACACACACACACACACACACACACACCGTGGAATATGTACCGACACCATCACCAAATATTATTCACTTCAATGAGAAGCCTTTCGTGTTTCAAGCCCCAGCATGCAGCTATGCCACCGGTCAAACATAGCAGCTCATAGTGCCCCTTGAATAATTGTGTTTGACTACCATACAGTGTGCCCTTAATCGTTGGTGCGTGTCTGAGCGTAGCAGTAAGCTTCGTTTGCGTGTTTGCTTGCTGGCTGGCTTGCGAGCGAGCGTGCCTGTGTGCGTGCGTGGTAGATAAAATATATTTATAATATAGAACCTGTGAGGAATACACAAAAAGGTATATGGCACACAATATACTGTTAGCTAACAATACTCCAAAGTTCACCCTTGATAAAAGTTTTATACACAGCTTATGTGTTTTTACCTACATTAAAGAGTTGTTGTTAAGAACTGCGAATCCTGGTGTCTTACACAGTTATATTTGTCAATCTTGAAGTTAAATATATTTATATTTAATTGCATTTCCGCTTGATTACAACATACAGAGACAATGGGGTTAAGAGGAGATCATATTGAAGTTTTTAAGATATTGAATGGGTATGAAAATATTGATAGAAAAAAATTAAAGTTTAACTCATCAAACTGATCGAATACCTGTTGTTGACATAATTCATAATCAGTATGCATAAACATAAATTCATCATCGGTGACTCCCGCGTACGAGAGAGCACCTAGAGTGTAACCAGTAACATATGATAACTAGAGTCCATAAAGAGGTCAAAGTCTCTGCGAGAGACTTCACTTCAATCTTCTGCCCGCTCTCGCGAATTTTCATGAACAAGCAGCAGTGCGTGTCCACGTGCTGAGAATTTTGTTTTCACGCATCAGTTGACGAGCTTATTGAAAGAGTTCGCTGTTATATATATATATATATATATATATATATACGTGCGTGTGTGTGTGTGTGTGTGTGTGTGTGTGTGTGCGTGCGTGCGTGCGTGCGTGCGTGCGTGCGTGCGTGCGTGCGTGCGTGCGTACGTGCGTACGTGCGTGCGTGTGCTTGTACCTGTGTGATTGTTAATCAGTTTGTGTGAAAATAAGTTTGTATATACGTAATACATGTACATAGAACTACATACTTACATCGTTACAACTGTTTATGTATATGGTGATGGATTGTTAATTATTGAAGTAATTACGTGACAGTTTAGTTGGGTGGCTCCCATGATAGATACATTAACATTTCATTGGGAGTCTCCGTGACCAAGCTTTTCACTTGGCTCTTCCTGGAAGCGTTCCCCAGCACGGGATGGCGTACTGCCTGCAAGCCCCACTGTCACACATAAGAAGTTAGACCGCGCTAACGCCATATTTCCGCTTGCAAGATAGCTCACCACTTTCTTCCATTTGTGAGCCTATCTCGGCTGAAGATACCAATTAATACGTCCGAGTAGTTCAGTACAAGTTCAGTTCTGGGGAGGGTAGAATGTTTCGATCGAGCAGAAACATAATGTGCTAATCCTACAGCGGAATCAGAGGAAGCACTGCGTTCGGCATTAGATCAGTGCAGACGAAAAGACGAACACGCGCAAAAGTTATCAGGGTTTCTCACTCTTTCACTACTTTGAATAATAACATTTTATTGTGATCATTGGTGTATTTATGGGGGGGGGCATTGGGCCCCCCTCTTTGGCTTAATTGTTAAATGTTTTATCGTATTTTTCCGTTGCTCCACAACATGGTAGCATGGGTGACTAGGCTTGGCCCCCTTGGCCTCCCCTGGCCTCCCACTGGCCTCCCCCTGGCCTCCCCCTGGCCTCCCCCAGGCCTCCCCCTGGCCTCCCCCTGGCTCCCCTTGGCCTCCACCTGGCCTCCCCCTGGCCTCCCCCTGGCCTCCCCCTGGCCTCTCCCTGGCCTCTCCCTGGCCTCCCCCTTGGCCTCCCCCTTGGCCTCCCCCTGGCCTCCCCCTGGCCTCCCCTTGGCCTCCACCTGGCCTCCCCCTGGCCTCCCCCTGGCCTCCCCCTGGCCTCCCCCTGGCCTCCCCCTGGCCTCCCCCTGGCCTCCCCCTGGCCTCCCCTGGCCTCCCCCTGGCCTCCCCCTGGCCTCCCCTTGGCCTCCCCTTGGCCTCCCCCCAGCCTCCCCCTTGGCCTCCCCCTTGGCCTCCCCCTGGCCTCCCCTTGGCCTCCACCTGGCCTCCCCCTGGCCTCCCCTTGGCCTCCCCCGGCCTCTCCCTGGCCTCCCCCTTGGCCTCCCCCCAGCCTCCCCCTTGGCCTCCCCCTGGCCTCCCCTTGGCCTCCCATTTGCGAGATCCTAGCTACTCCACTGACTGTGATATATGTTATTTACTGGTCACACGCTGCAGAATACAACATGATGAATATATGTCGAAAGGAATTACATTCATCTGGCCGCTGATGTTGTCTACTGCGTCAATGGCGGTTGATCAGGTCTTTGCGGGTTGGCGCATTTGTGTGGGATGGGTTGGAGTTATGTGGGGGTGGGTTGGCGTTATGTGGGGGTGGGTTGGCGCATTTGTGTGGGATGGGCTGGAGTTATGTGGGGGTGGGTTGGCGTTTTTTTTGGGTGGGTTGGCGTTATGTGGGGGTGGGTTGGCGTTATGTGTGGGATGGGTTGGCGTTATGTGGGGTGGGTTGGCGTTATGTGGGGTGGGTTGGCGCATTTGTGTGGGATGGGCTGGAGTTATGTGGGGGTGGGTTGGCGTTATGTGGGGGTGGGTTGGCGTTATGTGGGGGTGGGTTGGCGTTATGTAGGGTGGGTTGGCGTTATGTGGGGTGGGTTGGCGCATTTGTGTGGGATGGGCTGGAGTTCTGTGGGGGTGGGTTGGCGTTATGTGGGGGTGGGTTGGCGTTATGTGGGGGTGGGTTGGCGTTATGTGGGATGGGTTGGCGTTATGTGGGGGTCGGTTGGCGTTATGTGGGGTGGGTTGGCGTTATGTGGGGGTGGGTTGGCGTTATGTGGGGGTGGGTTGGCGTTATGTGGGGGTGATTTGGCGTTATGTGGGGGTGGGTTGGCGTTATGTGGGGTAGATTGGCGTTATGTGGGGGTGTGTTGGCATTGTCCTGCCCCGTAGCCTATGTATTACCGTATCAACATCACAGGTGTCAGGGTCAGCGGGTCAGATTGACCGGGAGACATTCGCTGAGCTCCAGTTCCTACCATCTGATGTTACTGACAGGTCAAACGCGAAATCATGCAATATGTCGCCCAAGTAGTTGGACTCTCAATATGCCAATGGCTTCTTCGTCCACTTGTCGTCTGCGGCTTTTTGTTTAATCTTGTCAAAGTCATGGGCGCTCAGCCAAAAACCGATACTGATTTGGATGAAGATTACCTTTGGATGTACCGATATTATGTAATCAATAAATACTACAATAATTAGGAAATATTTTATTATAATTATTATTGTTATTATTATTATGTAATAGGAAACATATACGGTGCAGAATGCTCAGCATAAGCTGGACCGAGAGAAAGACAAACATTTTGGTCAGAGATAAAGCAGAGGTTACGGAAGAAGGTCTGGTATGTTTCATCAAGAGAAGAGAAGAGAAGAGAAGAGAGCTGACTAAGTCCGCCCATTGGAAAAGACGACCAGAGAGTCTGGTACCTTCCAACTTCCAGAAGGAGAACTACCAGGAAAAAACCGAAGAGGTAGACAAAAATGGATTAAATTAACAACATGAAGAACTGGACAGATGGTGGACTCGAAGAGGCAGAGACGCCAACGGCCTGATTATGACTACACAAGAAAAAGAGAACATACGTATGTACACCAAGTGAATTTACTCCCGTGCACATCAGCTCGAGAAAAGGTGATTTCAAGTTAACATCGCGCCACCCCCCCACCCCCAACATCGCGCCACCCCCCCCCCCTCACATCGCGCCACCCCCATAACATCGCGCCACCCCCCCTAACATCGCGTCACCCCCCCCTAACATCGCGCCACCCCCCCCCCCCCCCCCAACATCGCGCCATACACCCCACATCGCGCCACCCCCCTAACATCGCGCCACCCCCCATAACATCGCGTCACCCCCCCAACATCGCGCCACCCCCCCTAACATCGCGCCACCCCTCCCCAACAAGCGGTATTTGTTGCTCACATGTATCGTTCATTTAATGTTTCTACGTCGTCTTAGACTACGCCTAGATAGAGTACCGAAATGTTTAACAATATATCATATTTCGGCAGTAATACGTTAAATGTGTTAATTAACTAATATATAATAAAGGATATATACATTTGATACTGCAAATTATCACTTAAACAAGATATTCACCAATTCAACTTTAGGCCTACATTGTGTGTAGGGCCTAATGCCATTTAATTTAAACAACCATTCCTGAAAACCTGGTTGTCCCCACCTCTCCAGGAGAACCTTAAACACAACCTTAAACTACCACCGATTAGAATGGAATTTTCCTTTCCTGTCCCAAGAAACACACTCTTTTCTACGTTAAACGAGCTAATTGCACTAGCACCTTAACAGACGTCGCGCTTGGACACGACGATTATCTGATGCTGCGAGCAGTGTATTTACTGTTCGCCAGGTGGCGCAACGACAGCGGAAAAATCCAGCCATCTGAACGTGGACCGATTAGGATATGTACTTCGGAATTATTCCAATCTGAGTTCACTTAAATTCACTGCGTTTCAGCATAATAATGTCCCGTGCATGTGACATCAGTTTAATGTCAACGAGTTTATCTCGAAATGTAGATCATGCTCCTCGTTGAGTTCAGTACAGAAATACCCTGCACTATGCCGCAATTATATTATGTGCTACAAACAAAGAGGAACTCCGAAAATACCAACGTATTTATAATTATGATGTGCAATGAATATATATATATATATATATATATATATATATATATATATATATATATATATATATATATATATATATATATATATATATATATATATATAATTATAGTTACTCAAATTATTATAATATTATATTAGCTCATTATTCATTACCTGCAATTATATATATATATATATATATATATATATATATATATATATATATAATTATAGTTACTCAAATTATGTCTGGGTGGCTCCCAATCTATATTAGCTAATTAGTCATGACCTGCAATTACATGGCGCCCCATCATATGCGGGTTTAGGGAGACATGGGATCATGGTGCCCCATCACAAATATTTAGTGCCCACTTGCAGTTTTGGCCCCATACGACTTGTGATGTACTTCCAGTACACACGGCTTGTGGTGTACTCCCAGTACATACGGCTTGTGGTGTACTCCCAGTACACACGGCTTGTGGTGTACTCCCAGTATACACGGCTTGTGGTGTACTCCCAGTATACACGGCTTGTGGTGTACTCCCAGTACACACGGCTTGTGGTGTACTCCCAGTACACACGGCTTGTGGTGTACCCCCAGTATACACGGCTTGTGATGTACTCCCAGTACATACGGCTTGTGGTGTACTCCCAGTACATACGGCTTGTGGTGTACTCCCAGTACACACGGCTTGTGGTGTACTCCCAGTATACACGGCTTGTGGTGTACTCCCAGTACATACGGCTTGTGGTGTACTCCCAGTACACACGGCTTGTGGTGTACTCCCAGTACATACGGCTTGTGGTGTACTCCCAGTACACACGGCTTGTGGTGTACTCCCAGTATACACGGCTTGTGGTGTACTCCCAGTACACACGGCTTGTGGTGTACCCCAAGTATACACGGCTTGTGATGTACTCCCAGTACATACGGCTTGTGGTGTACTCCCAGTACATACGGCTTGTGGTGTACTCCCAGTACACACGGCTTGTGGTGTACTCCCAGTATACACGGCTTGTGGTGTACTCCCAGTATACACGGCTTGTGGTGTACTCCCAGTATTATACATTATAAACAGAGCTCCAAGCTTATTTTTTTGTAGGGAAACTCTCTAAATATTTTCCATCAGGAGGGGAATACTACTCTCCAATGTTGGCACATTTTTGTATAAAGGTACACAAACCAAGCAACAATAATTTGCACTTTTTTTACTGTTTCTCTGTTTTGGTTTTCTCACAAAATATACGAAGGAAACACTAAATAAACAGATGCGGCAAGTATGGTTTACAGAGAAAGCATTGACAATAATTATATGTACCTAAACTACCTACAAAGTTAATTTCATGAGCTCAAAGGTTAGATATAAAGGTTGATAGTTTTGCTCGGCCACTTTACTGAATTAAGAACTAACCTAAAACTATGCATTTGCAAAAGAATATTGTTGTGTGCATCGCCGTAACTTCCAATAAGCGATAGGCGGAACATCGCCGTAACTTCCAATAAGCGATAGGCGGAACATCGCCGTAACTTCCAATAAGCGATAGGAGGAACATCGCCGTAACTTCCAATAAGCGATAGGAGGAACATCGCCGTAACTTCCAATAAGCGATAGGAGGAACATCGCCGTAACTTCCAATAAGCGATAGGAGGAACATCGCCGTAACTTCCAATAAGCGATAGGCGGAACATCGCCGTAACTTCCAGTAAGCGATAGGAGGAACATCGCCGTAACTTCCAATAAGCGATAGGCGGAACATCGCCGTAACTTCCAGTAAGCGATAGGAGGAACATCGCCGTAACTTCCAATAAGCGATAGGCGAAACATCGCCGTAACTTCCAGTAAGCGATAGGAGGAACATCGCCGTAACTTCCAATAAGCGATAGGAGGAACATCGCCGTAACTTCCAATAAGCGATAGGCGGAACATCGCCGTAACTTCCAATAAGCGATAGGAGGAACATCGCCGTAACTTCCAATAAGCGATAGGCGGAACATCGCCGTAACTTCCAATAAGCGATAGGAGGAACATCGCCGTAACTTCCAATAAGCGATAGGCGGAACATCGCCGTAACTTCCAATAAGCGATAGGAGGAACATCGCCGTAACTTCCAATAAGCGATAGGAGGAACATCGCCGTAACTTCCAATAAGCGATAGGAGGAACATCGCCGTAACTTCCAATAAGCGATAGGAGGAACATCGCCGTAACTTCCAATAAGCGATAGGAGGAACATCGCCGTAACTTCCAATAAGCGATAGGAGGAACATCGCCGTAACTTCCAATAAGCGATAGGAGGAACATCGCCGTAACTTCCAATAAGCGATAGGAGGAACATCGCCGTAACTTCCAATAAGCGATAGGAGGAACGTGCCTTCTATGATTTACGAACATTTTTATTCTGGTTAGTTGGAGATGATCATCGTGCTCTCCTACTAACTTCCCAACGAAGTTTTAAAAGTTTGTTTTCTGTTGTCAAACACGACACCACAGTACTGCATATATGTGTGTCAACTCTCCTTCAATCGTACGGAGTCTCAGTCATTTTGATATAGCCAATAAATCTCCGTCCCCGAGATTGAAATCTCCGTAATTTGATGTTCAACGGACAACAAATTTGCGAAGAAATCATTTTCCCTTTTATTATTCTCGATTCGTGCCTATCTGTGAAATTGTTCAATAGCATAATCATCCAGGTGCCCGAAACAGGTCCGTAGGGTCAGGCGTGTCCCCAGGGTTTTTTTTAGAGGGAGGCAAACAATTCTGCTGTCTGATTTCGACCAGAAATATTTCCACTTACTAAAATGTCTACTTTCAATAATGATATAATTGCATATAATTAATTAACAAATATACTAGATGATCTATTTAACACAAATAGTAAACAATCCACTCGCCATAAAAGACCAAACATTTACAAACATCTAGCTCCAGGGGGCATGTGCCCCCATTGCCCACCCCCCAAGACGCCCATGGTTAGGGTATTTCGGTAGTTAGTGAATTCAAAGTTCGATGATTAGTTGCGTAATCGATCTGCTGATCCAGGAAACCCAGAAAGAAAAACGAACGTAACTCCAGAGACAGTTGAACAAAGAAGATAGACGGAAGAAAGATAATTGGATGAAAGACTGGTCAGGGAAGACGAAATACTGGTCTTGGAATACTGTCATATGTCAAAAAGACGATACGTATGATGACTGCCATATGTCACAAATACGTAGAATCTATGCACTTTGTCGACCTTGACGTAGCGAATTCGGAATTAGTGACAGTTACAGTGGTTATTTGGGACATTCGCACATAATTACACTACGTAATGTTTTACAAATGTATTTAACGTCAAGTGTTTGAAGGAAAGTCGCTGCTTCTTATGCGCGCATCATATGGCCAACTGGTATGTGTGCTACACTTATGCGTGCATCATATGGCCAACTGGTATGTGTGCTACACTTATGCGTGCATCATATGGCCAACTGGTATGTGTGCTACACTTATGCGCGCATCATATGGCCAACTGGTATGTGTGCTACACTTATGCGTGCATCATATGGCCAACTGGTATGTGTGCTACACTTATGCGTGCATCATATGGCCAACTGGTATGTGTGCTACGCTTATGCGCGCATCATATGGCCAACTGGTATGTGTGCTACACTTATGCGCGCATCATATGGCCAACTGGTATGTGTGCTACACTTATGCGTGCATCATATGGCCAACTGGTATGTGTGCTACACTTATGCCCGCATCATATGGCCAATTGGTATGTGTGCTACGCTTATGCGCGCATCATATGGCCAACTGGTATGTGTGCTACGCTTATGCGCGCATCATATGGCCAACTGGTATGTGTGCTACACTTATGCGCGCATCATATGGCCAACTGGTATGTGTGCTACACTTATGCGTGCATCATATGGCCAACTGGTATGTGTGCTACACTTATGCGTGCATCATATGGCCAACTGGTATGTGTGCTACACTTATGCGCGCATCATATGGCCAACTGGTATGTGTGCTACACTTATGCGTGCATCATATCGCCAACTGGTATGTGTGCTACACTTATGCGTGCATCATATGGCCAACTGGTATGTGTGCTACACTTATGCGCGCATCATATGGCCAACTGGTATGTGTGCTACACTTATGCGTGCATCATATGGCCAACTGGTATGTGTGCTACACTTATGCGCGCATCATATGGCCAACTGGTATGTGTGCTACACTTATGCGTGCATCATATGGCCAACTGGTATGTGTGCTACACTTATGCGCGCATCACATGGCCAACTGGTATGTGTGCTACACTTATGCGCGCATCATATGGCCAACTGGTATGTGTGCTACACTTATGCGCGCATCATATGGTCAACTGGTATGTGTGCTACACTTATGCGCGCATCATATGGCCAACTGGTATGTGTGCTACACTTATGCGCGCATCATATGGCCAATTGGTATGTGTGCTATACTTATGCGCGCATCATATGGCAAACTGGTATGTGTGCTACACTTATGCGCGCATCATATGGCCAACTGGTATGTGTGCTACACTTATGCGCGCATCATATGGCCAATTGGTATGTGTGCTACACTTATGCGCGCATCATATGGCCAATTGGTATGTGTGCTATACTTATGCGCGCATCATATGGCCAACTGGTATGTGTGCTACACTTATGCGCGCATCATATGGCCAACTGGTATGTGTGCTACACTTATGCGCGCATCATATGGCCAACTGGTATGTGTGCTACACTTATGCGTGCATCATATGGCCAACTGGTATGTGTGCTACACTTATGCGTGCATCATATGGCCAACTGGTATGTGTGCTACACTTATGCGCGCATCATATGGCCAACTGGTATGTGTGCTACACTTATGCGCGCATCATATGGCCAACTGGTATGTGTGCTACACTTATGCTTGCATCATATGGCTAACTGGTATGTGTGCTACACTTATGCGTGCATCATATGGCCAACTGGTATGTGTGCTACACTTATGCGTGCATCATATGGCCAACTGGTATGTGTGCTACACTTATGCGCGCATCATATGGCCAACTGGTATGTGTGCTACACTTATGCGCGCATCATATGGCCAACTGGTATGTGTGCTACACTTATGCGCGCATCATATGGCCAACTGGTATGTGTGCTACACTTATGCGCGCATCATATGGCCAACTGGTATGTGTGCTACACTTATGCGCGCATCATATGGCCAACTGGTATGTGTGCTACACTTATGCGCGCATCATATGGCCAACTGGTATGTGTGCTACACTTATGCGCGCATCATATGACCAACTGGTATGTGTGCTACACTTATGCGCGCATCATATGGCCAACTGGTATGTGTGCTACACTTATGCGCGCATCATATGGCCAACTGGTATGTGTGCTACACTTATGCGTGCATCATATGGCCAACTGGTATGTGTGCTACACTTATGCGCGCATCATATGGCCAACTGGTATGTGTGCTACACTTATGCGCGCATCATATGGCCAACTGGTATGTGTGCTACACTTATGCGTGCATCATATGGCCAACTGGTATGTGTGCTACACTTATGCGTGCATCATATGGCCAACTGGTATGTGTGCTACACTTAGTCGCGCATCATATGGCCAACTGGTATGTGTGCGACACTTATGCGGGCATCATATGACCAACTGGTATGTGTGCTACACTTATGCGCGCATCATATGGCCAACTGGTATGTGTGCTACACTTATGCGCGCATCATATGGCCAACTGGTATGTGTGCTACACTTATGCGTGCATCATATGGCCAACTGGTATGTGTGCTACACTTATGCGTGCATCATATGGCCAACTGGTATGTGTGCTACACTTATGCGCGCATCATATGGCCAACTGGTATGTGTGCTACACTTATGCGCGCATCATATGGCCAATTGGTATGTGTGCTACACTTATGCGCGCATCATATGGCCAACTGGTATGTGTGCTACACTTATGCGCGCATCATATGGCCAACTGGTATGTGTGCTACACTTATGCGCGCATCATATGGCCAACTGGTATGTGTGCTACACTTATGCGCGCATCATATGGCCAACTGGTATGTGTGCTACACTTATGCGCGCATCATATGGCCAACTGGTATGTGTGCTACACTTATGCGCGCATCATATGGCCAACTGGTATGTGTGCTACACTTATGCGCGCATCATATGGCCAACTGGTATGTGTGCTACACTTATGCGCGCATCATATGGCCAACTGGTATGTGTGCTACACTTATGCGCGCATCATATGGCCAACTGGTATGTGTGCTACACTTATGCGCGCATCATATGGCCAACTGGTATGTGTGCTACACTTATGCGCGCATCATATGGCCAACTGGTATGTGTGCTACATTTATGCGCGCATCATATGGCCAATTGGTATGTGTGCTACACTTATGCGCGCATCATATGGCCAACTGATATGTGTGCTACACTTATGCGTGCATCATATGGCCAACTGGTATGTGTGCTACACTTATGCGTGCATCATATGGCCAACTGGTATGTGTGCTACACTTATGCGCGCATCATATGGCCAATTGGTATGTGTGCTACACTTATGCGCGCATCATATTGCCAACTGGTATGTGTGCTACACTTATGCGCGCATCATATGGCCAACTGGTATGTGTGCTACACTTATGCGCGCATCATATGGCCAACTGGTATGTGTGCTACACTTATGCGCGCATCATATGGCCAATTGGTATGTGTGCTACACTTATGCGCGCATCATATGGCCAACTGGTATGTGTGCTACACTTATGCGCGCATCATATGACCAATTGGTATGTGTGCTACACTTATGAGTGCATCATATGGCCAACTGGTATGTGTGCTACACTTATGCGTGCATCATATGGCCAACTGGTAGGTGTGCTACACTTATGCGTGCATCATATGGCCAACTGGTATGTGTGCTACACTTATGCGTGCATCATATGGCCAACTGGTATGTGTGCTACACTTATGCGCGCATCATATGGCCAATTGGTATGTGTGCTACACTTATGCGCGCATCATATGGCCAACTGGTATGCGTGCTACACTTATGCGCGCATCATATGGCCAACTGGTATGTGTGCTACACTTATGCGCGCATCATATGGCCAACTGGTATGTGTGCTACACTTATGCGCGCATCATATGGCCAACTTGTATGTGTGCTACACTGAAAATTATATCATATAAACCAAAATGGCTATGTCAATGACAATGTGAAAACGATGCGGATCAAGGGGGTCTTAGGGGTCATGACCCCAATTTTAGACCCCCTGTGTCTGTGGCAAATATTACGGTAATGGAACACGTATATAGGCCTACGTCGGAACTAGTGTCAATGTAAAGACTGAAGTATTCGCAGCAGGCTAATATCAACCCTTATGTAAGTGCATCGACACATGTGTCGTCCCCCCACCCCACCCCCACCCCCGGTTCGTAAGTAGAATGACACGTGACTACGGCTGACTGAGACCCCCGCTAACAAGCCTAGATGAGCACCGTTCCCAGTTAACCAAGGTCATTGCTTTCCTTTTCTCAACAAAGGTGAACTACAGGTCAAACTACAGGTCAAACTACAGGTCAAACTACAGGTCAAACTATAGGTCAAACTACAAGTCAAACTACAGGTCAAACTCACAGAGCTATGAACGGTCACAAGGAATATTAAGCAAAGACTGCCACCATCGAGTACAACTGACATTCAACAGAACTAATTAATTTTCTATGAAAATAAATACTTTGTTTGTTTTATATTTCTGTGTCGTGTCTGCTTGTTTGTTTCGATGGCTGAGGTGGAATGATCGGTCGTGTACGTGCGAGGCGACTCGGTCGTGTACGTGCGAAGCGACCAGGTGCGAGGCGACATGTTGACATGTATGGCACTGCCTTGCTGCACACCTGTCACACGGCGAATTAAGTATCGACTATTTGTCTAAGGCGGCGCTCCACGATACGATTTAATGCAACCGAGCTCATCGTACGAGGAAATCGAGCCGCACGCCTCGGACACGAAGACACGTTACGCGTCAGTCGGTTTGGTCAAATCGCACGACGTCAAAGGTGTAGCTCCGACGAAAGCGACGAGGAAGAGAATTTCAGAGTCGTGAATGTTACATATTAGTGGCAGTGTTCTTTTTGACAAAACGCCCATTTGCATGTCTCAAGTTGATACTATAATTATAGCGTCAAAACTAAAAAAAAGATTGATGACTGGTCTGATGTGTCAATCGGTATTTACTCTGATACAGTACGTCATTTTCTCAAATGTGCATCATTGGTCGGCTTCCTGGAGAATTGCATGCTTCTCGGCTTCCTGGAGAATTGCATGCTTCTCGGCTTCCTGGAGAATTGTATGTTTCTCGGCTTCCTGGAGAATTGTATGTTTCTCGGCTTCCTGGAGAATTGTATGTTTCTCGGCTTCCTGGAGAATTGCATGCTTATCGGCTTCCTGGAGAATTGCAAGCCATGCAGGTCGGGAGGTCTGAATTGTACGAATGACTCGTATCCGAGAGAATCGCATGAGATGAATTTTGTTTTATAATGTTTTATAATGTTCATACATGAGACGATAGGTTAAATAAAACAAGTCTGAGTCTGAAATGACACACGCAAACATTTGATCGTTTGCGATGCAATCGGATGGTTTCATACGAGTCAATCGTATCGTGGAGCGCCACTTGGCATTGAGCGACGAACACACTTGGAGCGCCACTTGGCATTGAGCGACGAACACACCTGTCCGCTTCCGTCGTCCGCCCCTAGCATACGTTGCACGTCGCCCAGTGATTTAACACAGGTGAGCTCCAACGTCGCTTCCGCACAGATCGATATGTGGACGGTCTGTGCGGTTGGAGCTCACCTGTGTCAACGTAAAACAACGGACGACAGGTGACGGGTGCGGACAGTTGGGTTCGTCGCTTTACATTTATTTATTTTTCTTTTTATATTATTCTTTCTGGACCCTGTAAATGCGAATCTTTATGTTAAGGATTATTTACGTTAGTGGAGGCCTACGGACGCGTACGGACGCTACTGGACGCGTACGGGCGCTAGTGGACGCGTACGGACGCTAGTGGATGCGTACGGACGCTAGTGGACGCGTACGGACGCTACTGGACGCGTACGGACGCTAGTGGACGCGTACGGACGCTAGTGGATGCGTACGGACGCTAGTGGACGCGTACGGACGCTACTGGACGCGTACGGGCGCTTGTGGACGCGTACGGACGCTAGTGGACGCGTACGGACGCTACTGGACGCGTACGGGCGCTTGTGGACGCGTACGGACGCTAGTGGACGCGTACGGACGCTACTGGACGCGTACGGGCGCTAGTGGACGCGTACGGACGCTAGTGGATGCGTACGGACGCTAGTGGACGCGTACGGACGCTACTGGACGCGTACGGGCGCTTGTGGACGCGTACGGACGCTTGTGGACGCGTACGGACACTTGTGGACGCGTATCGACGCTTAATTAAACAGTCGTTTAAGTAGGTGAATTGACAAGACGTGTTCAGGCTGCGGTGCCCAGACAACTATGCAGACATATGTCACCATTCATTCCAATGTGACATTGACATTTAATGACTGTTTAATAATTCACCTCATATGTCTATTGCATATATTTTATTTTACAAAATGTAGGCCGTAGTTTGGTGTTTGGTGCGGGTCGGCGATGACGTTATCTTGCTCAAGCACTTTGGACATGTCCTTGTATATATGTACGTGTCTCACCACTTGTACGTATCTCACCACTTGTACGTGCCGCCCATGTTTTACATGTCTGGTTCCAACAGTGGTTTGCATTAATAAATAAGGTTACTTTATCCAACCAAACCGTGCAATAAGCTGTGTATTATTGATCATATTAACTATATGCTTGAGGGATTTTTGCAATTTTTTTCCTGTAATAACTGGCAACAATAGTTTTAAGCAGGTTTTTACTACAGTCCAGACGAAAACAGGTTTTGGCCGGAACACGCCACAGCTGATGCATAAAGCCCAGAAGAGGAATCCCGGGGATTACCCCTTCATAATGACTAATCTAACCACGTGACAGCTTTACGCGCGTTCTTAGATAAGAAATAGGTCATGCGCGCTACATGAAACCCGCTTTGCTTAGTTTTACGCAACTACTTAGCTAAGCAAGAATTGGAGTTTACGCACTTGCGTAGCGCTAAATAACCGCGTAGTTTAAGTATGCGACATGAAACCGGCCCCTGCAGTATTCTGCACCGCATACTACGAGGTGCAGAACCTTGCCCCTCCGCGCACGTCGGACCTGCCCCTCCGCGCACGTCGGACCTGCCCCTCCGCGCACGTCGGACCTGCCCCTCCGCGCACGTCGGACCGAACGATGCGCAATGCAGCTACTGTTACGGCTCCGAAATGAATAAAAAACATTGGTCTCCATACTTTTTTTTAGGGAAGGATAAATCTGTCTACGTCTCCAGAAGTGCGTGGGAACCACTGCTGTAAGGCTAGGCATTGATAAGAGTTATGATTGAACTAACCAAGTTGCCCGGCGTTGGACGGGAGAAAAGGCCGCCACTTATGACTTCTTCCATTACCCAGTTTTGTTAGGGCAACGCCTATGACACTGACCACTTCATGCCCCAAAAAAGCATGTACAACCAGTTTCACGAAGCGTACAAAGGAACTGATGTGGGCGTTTGGTATAGATCACGTAACTTTGAAATCGTTTGGTATAGATCACGTAACTTTGAAATCGTTTGGTATAGATCACGTAACTTTGAAATCGTTTGGTATAGATCACGTAACTTTGAAATCGTTTGGTATAGATCACGTAACTTTGAAATCGTTTGGTATAGATCACGTAACTTTGAAATCGTAGAAAACACGCATAGCGTTGCTAACAGTTGAACGTAACCATTTCTCTGGATTACGTAATCTACGTCAAACGGCCATATCTACACTCTGGGGAAATCTGAATTTCTTTTGATGTTCGGACCATCTTCATAGGGCCCCGGTCACACATACAAAATGTAAGCCTCGTATATGCGAAACTGACGGAGATATGAGGGAACAGACAAACAGACAGACAGAGAAACAGACAATCGACAGACAGACAGACAGACAGACAGACAGACAGACAGACAGACAGACAGACAGACAGACAGACAGACAGACAGACAGACAGACAGACAGACAGACTGACTGACTGACTGACTGACTGACTGACTGACTGACTGACTGACTGACTGACTGACTGACTGACTGACGGACGGACGGACGGACGGACGGACGGACGGACGGACGGACGGACGGACGGACGGACGGACGGACGGACGGACGGACGGACAAAGTCACAAACTACTTAATTATATAAATGTGATGCCGTATAAAATGGTATCGCCATATTAAGTAGATATGTGCAAACAGAACAGGACCGATGACATTATTAATACAATAATGATTAACAACGTTTAATTTTTTCTATGACATGAAGCTTATAATACAGATAATAAGAAATAATCAGAAATCCAGCAATATCGGCAAAATAGAGTCGCGAGAGATTTCATAAGTGACATTTCAATTTACAGTGCAATATAAAATACTTATATTGCGCTAAAATCCTCGGGAGACCCAAGCTCGGCAGCGCACCAAGACAAAAGAGGTTAAGCAGTTCCTAATCGATAAGTAGTTCCAGTTCTAAACAGTAAGGTTGGTACAGTGGGTTTAGTGTAAAAGTTGGGCGCGTGAAAATTATAATATACTATTTATTATATTTCTTCTTCATAAACACGTGTGCTGGTCAACACAAGATGTCTAAGTCTGCCGCCCGCGTTGTGCATTGACCCTTTATGTGCGACACTTGTAATATTTCCCATTCAACCTGCACTGTTGACATTGAATGTCCTTTAATCGGGTTATCTTTGCCTGCATCAATGTAAATGATAACTATGTCATTTCTGACCAGATTAGTTATAATATTAAGTCTAACTCAGTATTCACGGTTTTCCGTTCTGTTGACTTTTAAGTGGGGCGTATGTTGTGTTCGTGGCGAATCGTTGGCGGGGGGTCGGGGGGGGGGTTATTTCCGTACCCTTATTATTTCCTTCGAGTCCGTTTTGCTTGTTGGAGGCATTATGGGTAAGAGGGTTAATAATAATAATACGGCCCGGGGTCCAGTGACTTGCTTCGTGCAGTACGACATTGATTACTGCTACAGCGGAGACAGCAGCAGGTTGGTGATTTGTAATTATGAGAACAACGCAGCCTAGTCGTAGAGGGCCGCGCGAGTAGCGATCATTGCACTTCAGTTGAACATTTGTTGGCGACACATTCACGTGTGCAAATTGTGTGCTATATTTGCTGTAAGGTTGTAAATTAGGAATTATTAATAAGACGGTTATATATTTATAGAAGAGGATAAAACTAGAAGTGCATAGTCACATCTGGCAAGGGAGGCCGAACATTTGTCTAGTATCTACTATCTACGGACGGAGGAGAGAGATTAAGGACAAGAGGTCAAGCAAGAGGTCATCTCTATAGATTGTGTTGAGTTACGGGTGTCACGGATTCCCTGTTTAGCTCATCAAACAATCGAGGTGCCGTGTCTTGAAGGGACAGTTCAAAGGAACTCCCTGCGCACCAATGAGTCACGACTCACGAGGTATAAAAAGGGCGACCTTTGTTTGCTAGATGTGTTCACCTTTACTAATGCCAGGGAAGATGTTCTCCGGAGGTGCCTGAGAGGTTTTCGCCGTAGCCTACTGTAGTGATGTGTATATAATGTGTGTTTATAATGACAGGCGGATCCTCAAGTTATAATGGCAGGCGGATCCTCAAGTTATAATGGCAGGCGGATCCTCAAGTTATAATGACAGGCGGATCCTCAAGTTATAATGGCAGTCGGATCCTCAAGTTATAATGGCAGTCGGATCCTCAAGTTATAATGGCAGGCGGATCCTCAAGTTATAACGACAGGCGGATCCTCAAGTTATAACGACAGGCGGATCCTCAAGTTATAATGGCAGGCGGATCCTCAAGTTATAATGGCGATCGCACCAGGAATTGTTTTCTTTCTTAATTACCACTGATGCTACAATATCGAGCGCGAAACGGGTAATTTGTTATGACTTTCACTGCCGACACTACCGCTGATGACGTCACCAACACCGCAACCACTGAGATGAGAGTTCTACCAACGGTGCTGCCCTACGGACGTCGATTCTACTGACGTCAACTATGGACGCTGCTCCTATCCGGCCCACGCCCACACCAGTCGCGGGATGTCCAGCTGGTCTTGAGGTGATGAAAGACGACGAGGTTAACTTCGTCGATGGTCTCAACGCTCCGGCTTTGCCCGACCTCGACGCACCAACCTTGCCCGAACCTGCCGTCGATTGTCTAGCGTACCTGGAAGAAGACCCTTTCTTCGTGGCGCTCACCGAATGGCTGGAACGCAAGGAGAGACACCAACCGCGCCGCCGTCAACCACGGCTGCCTGTCCAGCGTCAACGCGCTGGTTTGACGACCACGCCACTGACGGAGGAGATCGTTCGAGGGAATGCCGCACCACTGCTGTGTCCTGTAGACACGGCTGCCCTGCGATCGGCCATCACCTCCCTCACCATTGCCGTCGCGGCCTTGTCAACCCAGGTGGCGGTCTTGTAGAGAGGACATCGTGCCAACCGGCAACGCCAGCCAGTTGAGGAAGAAACGGACCCGTTGTTTTCAATGCGGTCGGCTGGGACACAATTCCGTGACGTGTCCTCGGTCGTGCGCGCACTAAATCAAGGTGATTGGGCTGCGAGGTGACGCACTGTAGGGGACTGGCTCCTGCGACCAGACTCCGACGCAATAACAGGAGAATCCTCAAGTCGACCAGTGAACATTGACACTTAGCGTAAGAACAGTAATTCACTGGGGTTGTCAATTAGGACACCGAACGGTCATATTTCATGTTTTGCTTGTATATGTTAAGTAGTTATATCGCAGATAGGTTGCGCACGCATACAACACGGTATATAATTGTAGCGTATTCGCATTCGTTATAGGACGTTGTTGAGGCAGGTTTCTCTTTTTTTTACATATAACTTATTCCACATTGGGGGGGGGGGTTCCGTACGTTTTAATAACCCACTATGGTATCCCATTTATATTTTTAATTCCCCAATTTCGTAAATACATTTTTTCTCGGTCAGATTTTGCGAATACTAGTAATATATTATTTTAAGGATTTTTATGACCACTCGTTTTTTTTGTACTCGTTCCAGTAGTCTGAAGGTCCCACCAATACGACTAGTACAGCGTGTCCGTACAGTGGCACTGCAGGGGCTTTAAGGACATTGACCGACCTAGCCCTCTTCGCTTAGTACGGCTTCTACCGTCTACTGCTGTCTACCGCCTACTGCTGTCGAACAGAAGCCTGCACGATTGGAAGTCATTTCCCTTGTTTCGGCGTTTTTATATGGACTCGTCTAATTGTTTTTTTTTCTGTGGCGTTTGAACAAAAACTAACCGATGACGTCTTCCTGACCGGAGGCCGTGTCACAGTCACACAGTCTCATTGCCACTTGGACACTGATTATCTTCTTGGACGCACCTCGTCCTGGTGTCACCTTACGAGTGAAAGTCCAACAGTTGTGTTCGTATATTCTTCTGCTTTCCGTTGATCGCGTGCCTAGTGTTCTTGGTGACAACGTGCCTAGTATTCTTGGTGACAACGCTATATAAAATCAAATTCCGCACTCGTCTCCGATCGGCCGGTGGCACCATTCTCAATAATTCACAATATCCGGGACATTGAGGCGCACGTACATTGAGGCGTACGTACATTGAGGCGCACGTACATTGAGGCGTACGTACATTGAGGCGAACGTACATTGAGGCGTACGTACATTGAGGCGCACGTACATTTCAAAATTGCACGACCGAATTACGAAGTGGACAGCTATTTCGACGATTGCTTTTGAACGCGTCCGCACCAGTCTTCGAATCGGCTCTAGAAAGTGTGCACCTTATGATAGCCCCAGTGGGACTATATTTTTACCGCATGACTGCTTAGGAAGGAATTCTTGTATTTGTAAAACGGGTCCCGTATTTACCAAGGACGGCTTAATATGTCCAAGAGGGATACTTACTAACAATCAGGCCCTCCGAAAAACATGTCGGGTCAGGATTACTCGGTCCCCTAAACCGACCAGTTTATTTCGCCAGTAAGGCCATAGCACATTTCCCAGGGTGAACCTTTTAATGTATTTTGTACTGGATCACCGATTACGACAGGTTGTTTGTCATATGGCCTGTATTTGTCATATGGCCTGTATGTCGTTCATGTACGACCTGGTTGTCTCGTCGCTGGTCGAGTGTGGACTTTACACGGAATGATTCAACATTCGATCCATATTGATATTAGTATATGATTAGTATAAGTGATGAGAACATATCTAGCAAATATAGATTGGAATAATTTGCTGAAGAACAAGACAGCAACAGAATGCTGGACTTGTTTAAAATATGAGATTGAGGGCATTATTGAGAAATTTATTCCATTAAGAAAACAAGGGAAAAGATTCAGGAAAAAACACCTGTCAAAAGAAGCTATTAGAAAAATTGCTCACAAACAGATGCTGTGGAAGGTCTATAAACACACTGGAAATGTAGAAGACTACACCAACTACAAAGAGGCACTTAACCTAGCTACTACTGAAATTAGAAAATCTAAAAGAACCTTTGAACAAAAATTGGCAGGTAATATTAAAAATGACAGCAAGAGTTTCTATGCTTATGTAAGGAGTAAACAGAAAGTTCGAGATAAGGTCGGACCACTGGAAAGCAACAGTGAAAACATAATTTCAGATGGGTTCCAAATGGCAGAGGTCCTGAATGAGTATTTCAGCTCAGTTTTTACCACAGAAGATATCAGCTCACTTCCAGTTCCATTGACTAAATTTGAGGGCAATACATCAGAATATTTAGGGCAGTTATTTGTAACTCCTGAAATGATAGCAAAGAAAATTAAGAAGATGAAAGATAATAAATCACCTGGAGTTGATGGGATACCACCAAAACTGCTAAAGGAAATTGTTGATCAAATTAGTACACCACTTGCAAACTTATTTAACTTGTCACTAGAAGAAGGAATAGTTCCTTCAGAATGGAAAGAAGCAAACATTACGCCGTTGTTTAAGAAGGGATCGAGGAAGAAGCCAGAAAATTACAGACCAGTGAGTTTAACATCAGTTGTATGTAAATTACTTGAAACATTAATTAGAGACCACATGGTGGAATTCCTCATAAAACATAAATTAATAAATACATCTCAACATGGATTCCTAAAAGCAAGGTCATGTCTAACCAATCTCTTATGTTTTTTAGAAGAAATTACAAAGTGGGTAGATCACGGGTCACCAGTGGATGTTGTCTACTTAGATTTTCAGAAAGCTTTCGATAAAGTGCCACATCAAAGATTGTTACTTAAACTAAAAGCCCATGGTATAGGCAATGATGTAATCAACTGGATAGAAAAGTGGCTTACACACAGAAGACAGAGAGTAATAGTAGATGGTAAGATTTCAAACTGGAAATCTGTTTTGAGTGGGGTACCACAGGGATCAGTGTTAGGCCCTATACTGTTTTTAATATATATAAATGATTTGGAGGATGACATATCTAGCAAAGTACTCAAATTTGCAGATGACACAAAAGTATTCAGAAGGGTTACTAATGATACAGATAAACAAAGTTTACAGGATGATCTAGACAAATTAGTTAAATGGTCAGAAAAATGGCAAATGTTATTCAATTTTGGAAAGTGTAAATGTATACACATAGGACATGGAAATATGGACGAGGAATATAAAATGGGGGATGCTGTACTAGGTAGAACCACACAAGAAAAGGATTTAGGAGTAACATTTAATGCTGACATGAAAGTTTCAGAGCAATGTGGGATTGCTGCTTCGAAAGGAAATCAAATTCTAGGCCTAATTAGGAGAACTATCACGTATAAGGAGAAACATCTAATTGTACCCCTGTACAAAGCAATAGTTAGACCACATTTGGAATATTGTATTCAAGCATGGAGGCCATATCGTAAAAAAGACATAGATAAGCTAGAAAGAATACAACGAAGAGCAACTAAGATGATTCCAGAATTAAGAGACCTTAGTTACGAAAGTCGCTTATTACAATGTGGTTTGACAACACTAGAGACCAGGAGACTAAGAGGAGACCAAATAGAAGTGTTTAAAATAGTGCACGGTTATGAGGATGTTGATAGGAATATGTTCTTCAAACTTAAAGAAGGCAGTAGAACCAGAGGACACAAAGCAGCATTAGTTAAGGAGCAGTGTAGGTTGGACATGAGAAAGTACTCATTCTCACAGAGGGTGATAAATGAATGGAACAAACTGCCAAATGATTGTGTTAATGCTAGTAGTGTGAATATGTTTAAAAATAGAATTGACAGATATCTGATAAGGGCGGGCTACACATAGATGAGAAAATTGTTGGACTCTCGATAAGCCAATGGCTTCCTTGTCCACTTGCCATCTGGAACTTGTTGTTCGAGATGGCAATCTTGTTAAATCTTGTTAAATCTAATTAGCGCCCCAGTGATTCCAACTGCGCCTTTCAATTGATCAGAGTTGGCGTCACAACAGCTTATTCAGTCCAAATTGCAATCACCTGCATGGAAATTTCTACCTGAAATCAAGGACGTTGAAATAGCGACCTTGCAGGGTTCTGATGAATCGCCTGAGTTGATGAATTGGACATTGTCGTCCCCATATCGTTGGTGGCTTTTGTCTATTCTTGCCCTTCCACGTGCTGTCAGCGCAGTGTTAATGTGTTGGTTTCGTGATAACTGACCGTTTCGGCACCGCTCGTATCCTAACCCCGACGTCCACACTCCGCCTGTCGACCACTCACCCGACGCAGACAAGGTCGCTCCCATTGTCTCGCCTGAACGGGTCGCCATGATGCGTGATCACGCGAGTATACTCGCATTTCTACACGACTAATAAGTCGTCAGTTTCGGGACATTGTCCGGCTACTCGCAGACTTACTGTTGTTCGTTTGAGTGAATACTGGTAGACGAACTAATTTGACTTATTATTAACTGCTTGTCATGCATATGTATATTTATTATTAACTGCTTGTCATGCATATGTATATTTATTATTAACTGCTTGTCATGCATATGTATATTTATTATTAACTGCTTGTCATGCATATGTATATTTATTATTAACTGCTTGTCATGCATATGTATATTTATTATTAACTGCTTGTCATGCATATGTATATTTATTATTAACTGCTTGTCATGCATATGTATATTTATTATTAACTGCTTGTCATGCATATGTATATTTATTATTAACTGTTTGTCATGCATATGTATATTTATTATTAACTGCTTGTCATGCATATGTATATTTTCACAGTTGTGTGGATTCCCCGACTACGTGGTCTGGATTTTCTTTATGTTTGCTGACGAGTTGGTTGTTATTATCTGTGATGTTTCATGGGACAACAGTACGTGTTGTTCTCTATCACACGCATCTTACGGATATAGTTTGTCATGCTTGTTATTGACATTCATGTTGTGTAATGTAGTATTGTTCGTATTTGATTCCATGTATGGTGATGTTTTTTTTCTCTCGTTTGCTTAGATGACGTGCTTAGATGACGTGCTTAAATGACGTGCTTAAATGACGTGCTTAGATGACGTGCTTAGATGACGTGCTTAGATGACGTGCTTAGATGACGTGCTTAGATGACGTGCTTAGATGACGTGCTTAGATGACGTGCTATGTCGCATTGCGCCTTTCATGCAACGTTTGTGTGTTTACCATGTGCAGAATACGTAAAACCGGGAAATATAGTTTTGAGACACCGTTTTTGGATTATCTTGACATTGTCCGATAATTATTTAGGCAAGTTCGTGTACCATGCCGGACAAGCATATTCAAATATTGGTCTGATCACATTTACATAAATTCTAACCAAATCGATTTGATTGATTCCAGCACGTTTCAATTGATATATTATAAATTATACACCATTTTCCTTGCCTTTGCAACGATTTCATCTACCTGTGCATTCCAACTGAAATCAGATGATACAGTTACACCGAGAACTTTTGCTTGAGTTACTCTTTCAATATCAGTCCCGTTTATATCAATATACGACAGAGATTCAACATACGTTCTATCTTTACAGAAACATATAACCATTTATTTTGTCTTACTCGTATTAATGCGCATATCATTATCGCAATAATGTTAGCTGATTCCTGACAGATACTCTGCTCTGGTTGCATATTTAAAATATTGTGCTGTCATCTACATATTTGTAGATATGGCAAGGTGTTCGTAAATCATTGATATAGACCAAACAGTTTTTTGGTCCAGACAAAGTTCCCTGGAGAACGCCTCCATTATGGTAGCCTGGTCTTGATACAGCGTCCTTGATCTTAACTCTCTGCTCACGGTCTAGGAGAAACGCTGCCATCCATCCGACTAGATGTGCTGGTAATTCCATTTTGACCAGTTTATCGATTAATATATCATGATTAATTAGATCAAATGCTTTCCTGTAGTCCAGAAATAAAACTCTCACAAAGTTGCCCTTTACATCTGTGGCTTCATACCACTTTTGGAGCATTTCAACCAGAACATCAGTAGTACAAGTCCCTGCCATACTCCGAACTGTCCCTGCCATACCTCCGAACTGTCTATCATCAATCTGAGGTTTAACACAAATATCGACCCACTTCAGCACAAGTGACTCAAACACCTTTGCCAGAATTTGAGTTAGCGATACAGGTATAATGTCATTTTCCACTGTGTCTGGTGGATGTTTCTTTGACAACAGAATGACAGTTGCTGACAGTTCCATAGCTTGGGTAGTACGCCTTCCCTGAGTGAGCTGTTAAAGATAGCTGTGACTGGTGCCGCGAGAAGGTGCGAAAAGTCTTTCAATACCTATGACGGAATGTTGTCCGGCCCAATGGCTTTGTTAACATTGACATTTTCAAGTGTCACCTCCTTATCTGTCACGCTGATAATGAACTCAGCTGGCACTGGTTCGTCAGCGTCAAAGATTGGGTGAGAAGACTGCAATCTTGGTAAGTCTACCCCATAGACATATAGACAACACCCGTTAGTTTATAAGGGGTGATTAATGATGTAACTCTATAGTCTATCCACACTGGCACAAAGAATCCATTCATAGAGTTTATAGGGGGGTGATTAATGATGTAACTCTATGGTCTATCCACACTGGCACAAAGAATCCATTCATAGAGTTTATAGGGGGGTAATTAATGATGTAACTCTATGGTCTATCCACACTGGCACAAAGAATCCATTCATAGAGTTTATAGGGGGGTGATTAATGGTGTAACTCTATGGTCTATCCACACTGGCACAAATAATCCATTCATAGAGTTTATAGGGGGGTGATTAATGATGTAACTCTATGGTCTATCCCCACTGGCACAAAGAATCCATTCATACAGTTGACTATGCTGTCCAAATCCCCATTAGTGTATTTATTGGCCAGTATAATCGATGCTCTTTGTTAGACTCTGTCAAGGGTAATCAATGTTGCATTGACCAGGCCGAACATTTGTCTAGTATCTACGCACGGAGGAGAGAAATTAAGGACAATATGTCAAACAAGAGATCATCTCTATAGATCGTATTGAGTTACGGGTGTCACGGATTCTCAACTTAACTTATAAGACAATCAGGGTGCCGTACATTTATATTGAAGGACGGACGAACTTCCTACACACCAAGGAATCACGACTCACGAGGTATAAAAAGGGCGACCTTTGTTTGCTAGATGTGTTCACCTTTACTAATGCCAGGGAAGATGTTGTCCGGATGTGCCTGAGAGACTTTCGCCGTAGCCTACTGTAGTGATGTGTAAATATTATATTCAATAAAAGCTTACTAACGTAGGTCGAACCTGATGATACACTCACATGTATTTCTTTATACATTGAACACGTCGGGACCGACCGCTGAACGACGTAGGCGTGATCGAAGTCCTGACGTCAACAATGGAACTGTAACTAGGAAAAACCAGTTTCCAATGACAGGCGGATCCTCAATTTATAATGGATCCTCAAGTTATAATGGATCCTCAAGTTACAAGGTGGTGGTGAATATGTCGTCAAATGCGACGATATACTAGGGCTTGCCGACACAAACTATAGGGGTGTCCAAGCCATCGTAAATTCTTATTAAAATGTCATCCCAACATTGCAACAGAACTGTATTTAAAACTTACAGAAATAGTCCTGATGCAATATTATTCACCCTTTCACAGGTTTACTGAGACGTGGACACCCCTAATCAAATATAGCGACATCGAGTGACGTCAGACTGACCGACCGCGGCCTCGGACCCAGCACATCTCTGCAGCGTCATTGCTGTCGACGTGGTCACGCCAGACGGTTACAAAGTGCATCTGCTGACGGCAGCGTCCCCACGCCTCACTCGTAACAGCAGACCGACAGCGTCACTTGTAAGAGCACCAGCGGACCGACAGTATCGCTCACGATGACGTCTGCAAATGGAACGACCGCTGCCGGTAAGTCCGTGCTTTTCTCATTGGTTTTACATTGTCGACCCTGGAAACGTTGGCGTTGAGACGTGTATCACTGAGCGTGTCGGTTATTCCCAGATATGCTACAAAGATGAAGTCAGCAGCGCAACCAGTTGACCTGAAACGTCAGATATGATTTAAAGCAGTCGTGCACACAATCGATATGGTCGTTATGTGCAGCTAGATTAAATAATGCCCACACCACTTGCATACTGAATGACTCCATCGGTCGATGGGATGCCATATCCAGGGGCAAACACGTAATAGGAGATTCTAGACGAATGAGTGTTTGTGTGTATGTGTGCGTGTGTGAGCGTGCGAGCGAGCGTGTACGTGCAGTGCGTGCGTGGGTGCGCGCGCGAGTGAGCGAGCGACAGCAAAATATGCGTTGCGACCACAGACACAAATAGAACACCCGTTAGTAAAGTAGGTTATATGGGGTAATTAATGACGTGACTGTGGTTGCTGCCTACTCTATGTCTCGGAGATATTATAAATAACAAACGCCAATGTAAACTAGGCACTATACAACAACAACACATATCAGCGGACTCTAACAGTGCACTGTATTCAACCCCCATTGTTCATGGCCTTAGACACCGCGAACTCATTCCATATAGCATAATAGATAAGAGGGCACATGTTACATAACACAATAGATAAGAGGGTACATGTTACATAACACAATAGATAAGAGGGTACCAAGTGCAATAGCCCCTGGCACACTTACAGCTCGTTAAGTAATAAGGGGGTGGAATGTGCAGCATCTGGGTGATGCCAGACGTTCCACAATAGGCATTCTACACAAACCCGCAGAATGAGATTATAACTGAGTGGGATAACTAAACACATTCGAGAAGCAACCATATCTATGGGGAATTATTCAGTCGGTAATTTGTACCAGATTATTGTAAAGAATAGCAATAGCCGCTAGTCGTACGTGCGTCTATACGTTGGAACATCTGCCACGTTTACGATGTTTCTTATCACTCGTGTCGCGTGTACTGTTTCTGTCGCGCTCTCGGCGCTGAAGAGATAACGTTGACGTCTTATATAGCGCCGGTGTCGTGCTAAAATTTATCGCATCTCATCGCATGCACGTATCTTGAAGCATGAGCGTTGCTAATTATATATATATATATATATATATATATATATATATATATATATATATATATATATATATATATATATATATATATATATATATATATATATATATATATATATCGCCCCGATCGCCCACTAGTTTTGCTTGGACCAAAAGCCCGGCCCGCGCAGGGCACTAATATATATATATATATATATATATATATATATATATATATATATATATATATATATATATATATATATATATATATATATATATATCGCCCCGATCGCCCACTAGTTTTGCCAGTGGACACACATTAAAGATACACTGGGATATAATGTAATTGTCAATAAATTTTATGAACGGAACTAATGTGTCTTAGTACACTGTAAATATATGATAAGTACCCGCAATGAATGGTCATCATGATTTATTTAAACAACGTAGGTAAATAAAGCTGACATGAACACAGGATTAACCAAACATGCTTCAGTATGCTATTATTAACCGGGTGGACAGCACAGCATTATATTGTCTTCAAGTATTCCCAATGTACATATTGATATAACTGATATGTTGGCATGCACTTCAAGTGTAGTTTATTTTCATTGGGGATATTAATATTATATTATCATTAAAAATTAAAATAATCTTTAACGGACGCAGAGAAGGCTTTGAGCTATCAAGTCTTAGTTTTAAGTAGACACTAACTTTTGTGATTACCATTCTTCATTCTACTACAGTGAGACACCACGATACGGTTACATGATGTATGCGTCTTGGTGATGGAAACTTATATTCCAATGCAACAAGCAGCACGCTCCAGTTGACAAGAGAATACGAATTTAAATTCTGTTTTTTTTTTTTACGTAACTAACACTGTTGGCTTTTATTCAACCAGTAAATTACATATTGTGTTCATTTATTGTTCTTGTCGAATACTTTCTCATATCCAATCTACACTTCATACCCTCTTGTTCTACCACTTTCTTTAAGTTTGAAGAAATTATTTTTATCGATATCTTCAGCACCGTTCAATATTAAAAACAACTAAAAATGATCTCCTCTTCATCGGATTGTCACTCGAGAAGACACGGGTCCCAGTCCATCTGCTACCGTATCGAAGTCTGTGTCTTTCGGTTGAGAAACCGCCCGGCTCACAGACCATTACATCCACTGCTGTGTGTAGGATGGACGCTACCGCCACAAACTAGCTCTCATAATGGAGCAAAACGAAAACGAGCGCCTTGGTGTCGTGCTAAAAATTTGTCCGTCATCAAATATTATCGTTTGGTGTATCTGCGCATGCGCGAGCCAGTAGTTGACATCAATGCATTAATAACGTAAACATACATACACACGCACGCGCGCACACGCACACGCCACGAACAATGGTTCACTTACGTGCAGTCAACTATAAATAATAATAAAAAAATCGTATACACCAAAGCGAGTCATGTTGCTAAATTTTATCCGCGACAAAAACGTGTGATTCACTTAAGCAGCCAAAATGTGGCCGCTCTAGCAGAAATTGCTGATTAGCGAGAGGGAGAGAGGCGTCGAATGTGAACGTAGCAGCAAGCCTGCTGTCTTAGTACGCGGCGTGTGTGAAACTAACTACCACAATAGGCCCCAACAGTGTCATCCAGTTGTCATGTAAAGTAAAATTGCAAAACGTCAATAGTGACGTTATACAGTGAAAACAGTTTATAAGCAGAAACAACGCAATTTGGCTTTCAAACAGCAATTGTATAAAAGCTTTTTCTATGTACATACACACAAACGTGAAAAGTATAATTCCAGTATTTTTCTAATAAATAACTAGCAAAGTAAAACATTTAAGGATTTGTATGATTTTTCATATGATTCGTGGCTTCGGGATTTCGTCGAGACCACATGTATCTCTTAACAATTTCTGAACTACATAATTTATATGGAATAAATGTGTTTTTTCGAAACATGTTGAGTAGTTCATGCACGATGTCGTTGCCACGTAAATGAACCTACTGTCAGCGGAAGCACCTTATACCCCCCCCCACCCGGTCCAGATAACCTTCCTACTACTCCATCCTGGCATATATCCTAAACAACGTCCCATTTGCTGTCTTGGTCGGCCTCCACAGGCACACCACTTCCCGGCTGCAGACCAGTTGTGGCCGATCGAATATGCATTAATTTTATATGCAATTTAGTGCACTACTAATTTATTGTATTTAATATTTTATATTTGTTTACTATATATTTATATTTACTATTCAACGCGAAATAAACTGTATTATTAAACTGTATTGTTATCCAAAAAATACTACCAAGCACCTCCCCAAGCGGTTCACTAATGCGGATCCCAGTTCTCAGAATTAGTGTATGGCTGATGTGACTACTGATGTGATGTTGTGTGCGAAAATGTAATTGCAAACACTCACTGACCACGAGAAACAGGCCAAAATTCAAAGAGCTGTTCGTGGAATTGTCTGGAATTACCCGTCCGACAAGCCACGGTCGATGCACAGCAAAGTGACCGTATGTAGGCCAATGTTCTGGACTGTCGTAATATCATTGGTTAAGACAACAGCTGGAACAAAGCACAAAGCCACGTTTCATTACGTCAATGCGGCAGATATTGTGCGTCGGTTTTACGAGGATGCACCTAACGAGTGGGTGAGGACCCGTGCGGCTATATTCTGCGTCCGTCCATGCATACACTCTCGAGTAACGTAGTAAATAATACCAATCATCGTTTATGTAGCATCCGCGGGTAGAACTACCTACTCGTCCCAGCTAGTCCGTACACTAATAAAGAGTTGCCATGAACTTTGTAGATCCGCGTACCCGTCTGTAGTACAGGGTTCCGCACGCTGTTTTAGGTAGAGGTTAACTTTTGTTCAGCTATCTCTCTGCGGGCTAACATTTCTAAGTTAAGAATTCAAGTGACACTTGAATTCCTGTCTATTTTTTTTAGGAAGAAAATACCTTTGCGAATGTACATTGTGTTTCGTTACTTGTCTGAACTGTACCCGAACACTGAGCAAATAACAGTATCTAAAAACCAAGTAAAACGTATTCTTCGACAACCAACTGAAGCCAGGAGAGAGAGAGAGAGAGAGAGAGAGAGAGAGAGAGAGAGAGCAGAGCATTCAGAATCGCAGAAGATCCTCCAACCGTTTCTCCTTCAACTGGCAACAATATACAGGTAATACTTCAGTTGAAGTATTGAAGTAGTCACGGACACGATGCAAATATAAAACGAACTGTCCGTGATTCTGTTCTGGGCTTTAATTCATGTGATGAACTATTGTATTTAATTATTTCTGGTGTAGGCCTACACACATCCATGACAGTTCTGTTTTCTGTTAATGCTGCGATTTGCGGAGGTAAAAGATGGCGGAACGTCCGTGGCGTTGTTTTTTATGACATCTCACATAGCTTTCTTTACAGAAATAGAGAACATTGTTTTGGTTTGAAAACATCTTCCACAGTGAATACGATATGCATGGTTTGTTTTAGGGCTGGTATTATACACATGCGAGTTTTATTTCGTTTGTGTGAAATAATTAATAGTCATGGACGATCTAAAAAAAATTACACAATTTTGACCCACCTAAAACGTATTAAAATCTGAAAGATCATTTTTAACAGTTATCTATGTATACATTATGACAATGCAAACATAAATTATATATTTTATGAAATAACTTGTTTCTACAAATGGGATAACTGGTAGCAGTGATGGACGTATTATTGTCATTGGTCTATAATTGTTGATATTTGATTACTTTAATGATTAGGGTTAGAAGCTTTATTAACTTTTTTATATTTTAAGTGTCTTAGACTTAAGCTAGCTGGCTGGCAATTTAGGGATATACGATATTGCCTACCATCGTCGCCATCTTGACCACGACTTGTTTTATTTAGTGCATGAATAACAACAATATGCTTGTAATATTTTATAAAAGAGGGCGAACTTTTGTTTAAATCATCGAAAGAATCGTTATGTCGAGTAACTTGAGTCTTTTTCCATAGTATATAGAGCCGGACTACTTTTGCCCTTTACACACTGATTTTTGTATCGAATTTGGTAACAAATAATTTAAGTCTTTAAGAGTGTGTCCGATGATTTCACCAAAACGAATTAACAAACGTGTGCAAGCGAACTAGCATGTCGTACCGGACACTCGGTAGGTTTGATTTTTCGCGAAATAATTTTAAAATGAGCCGAGCGAAAAAAAGGGACAAGGATGCATGATCTCCCCATACTTCCTCTTTACCACTTACAAACGTTTCGTTTTCCACGCTCCTGCGTTGTTGACTTATTCTACATTATCAGTATAATAATTGTCAAAATAAAAACAAGCAAAAATCAAGCCAAGAATTGTCAGATTACCTGGGTATTAGTTTTATTCATTTTGTGAAAGAGTCAGCTGATGCTGAAGCCTTCAGCCTTTTTGTATTTGTACATACATTGATATTGTACAATAAATACACAAATCATAAGTTTCACACATGTATGTCAGAGGCAAGTACTGAACTGATAATTAGTTAGCACTTTATCAATACAATTCAAATTGAATGACACTTGTGTGAATTCACGTTACACCATGACAAGAATTAATAATGAGTCGATGAGAAATAGCATCCCTAGCATTACGAACATGTTAAATTGAGCGATAACACTGCACAATTAAAATATTGGTAACATGGTATAAAATGTAAAGTTGTTAAACGTATTTCACATTTATTTATCATGTGTTAAGATACTGATAAAAGAAATCACAATGTAAACATACACTCAGAAAAAGCAACAACAACAACACTAATAACAACGCATACAAAGAGGGAATAATAATATGCATCCTTGTTAAGATGTGTCCGTCCTTTACTTGCCCGTCTTTTAGGCAGTCCCGGCATAATTAATTGTTTAAAATAAATAACCGTAGTGACAATTTTCGCATCCACTTTACTAGCGACAGGTCTTCCACAATTGCCAACTTGGTTTTGCAGGCTGGAGATGGGCTCTCAGTGATGGCCGAAGGACAAGGGAAATACATTTTTTTATAGTAGATCCAATTTATTTAAATAGGGTGCAGCTAGACATTTACATGTAAGCTATAAACCTATGCAATTATATCTTTGCAATTAAGTTCTAAAAATGATCAATGATATCTGGGACAGATGCCAGATGAAGTTACTAGTACTTGTAAAAGTTAATTATATGTGGTAATTATGTTGGCGATTTTTATATGCAAATAAACTTTGGATTGTAAATACAACACAAACAAGGAAATAAGACTTTAAATTACTACATATTTTATTGCACTGCAGTCAATTTTATGTAAGGGTTGCTCAACAATTTTATATAGGGGTGCTCAACAATTTTATATAGGGGTTGCTCAGCAATTTTATATATGGGTTGCTCAACAATTTTATATAGGGGTTGCTCAACAATTTTATATAGGGGTTGCTCAACAATTTTATATAGGGGTTGCTCAGCAATTTTATATAGGGGTTTCTCAACAATTTTATATAGGGGTTGCTCAACAATTTTATATAGGGGTTGCTCAACAATTTTATATAGGGGTTGCTCAGCAATTTTATATAGGGGTTGCTCAACAATTTTATATAGGGGTTGCTCAGCAATTTTATATAGGGGTTGCTCAGCAATTTTATATAGGGGTTGCTCAGCAATTTTATATAGGGGTTGCTCAGCAATTTTATATAGGGGTTGCTCAGCAATTTTATATAGGGGTTGCTCAGCAATTTTATATAGGGGTTGCTCAACAATGTTATGCATGGGTTGCTCAACAATTTTATATAGGGGTTGCTCAGCAATTTTATATAGGGGTTGCTCAACAATAACATAATGCAAAGATCTTTATTAGTAATTATAGTATGCATGGATAACATATTCAAACAATCCACGTACAACACATCACTTATTGACTTATCACTACACCCAGGTAGCATGCACTGTATTCGACCAAGATATGCACAGCGTGTCAAAAAATAAAAACTACAACGTACCCCATAAACCCCGGAATATGAATATTTTTCAGTGGGGCTGTCAACGTGTATTTACAATAAGAGGTAAAATAAATCTAATCCAAAAACATACATACCTCGAAAAAGAGTAGAATCGATTATGGCCAAGATACTATCGATTTTTAATTTATCACAATTTACAGATCAATCATTAAAAAACAATATGTCTAATAGGAAAATGTTTCACTCACTATTACTAGTACACAATAAATATGTATTCAATGTTATTTTAGTTGTTGCAACCAGACTTGCTATAACATTTGTTGTTGACCTAAGTTGGCTATTTGTTGTAATGATAAGCTTTCAATTTCAGCTGTATGATTGAAGCACACCAGGTTTCTTAAACACAAAATTCTCTTTTAATCATGGTTTCTACTCTGTTGCAATGGAGACCAAATGGCACAGATAGGATTCAAGTACCCGAAATCAGGCGAATCCAACAATTAGTACACATTTAAATTATCAGTAGTCTGCTACAAAATATTATATAGCTGAAGGTATATGCTTTTAGCCCTATAGGCATAGGTTATACCATGTCACACAGAAAACTCAATCGCAATGCAAACAATGAAAAGGTTAAATTTCAGGCATGTAGTATTATGGGATATACCATATATGTCACACAGACAATAACAACTCAGACAATTAATACTCAATCGCAACATAAATAATGAAACAGTTAGATGTCAGGCTTAGCATAGCCATATATATGGCATATAGAATAAACAACGAGACAGTTAGATGTCAGGCTTAGCATAGCCATATATATGGCATATAGAATAAACAACGAGACAGTTAGATGTCAGGCTTAGCGTAGCCATATATATGGCATATATAATAAACAACAAGACAGTTAGATGTCGGGCTTAGCGTAGCCATATATGGCATATAGAATATACGAGACAGTTAGATGTCAGACTTAGCGTAGCCATATATATGGCATATAGAATAAACAATGAGACAGTTAGATGTCAGACTTAGCGTAACCATATATATGGCATATATAATAAACAATGAGACAGTTAGATGTCAGGCTTAGCGTAGCCATATATATGGCATATATAATAAACAACGAGACAGTTAGATGTCGGGCTTAGCGTAGCCATATATATGGCATATAGAATATACGAGACAGTTAGATGTCGGGCTTAGCGTAGCCATATATATGGCATATAGAATAAACAACGAGACAGTTAGATGTCGGGCTTAGCGTAGCCATATATATGGCATATAAAATAAACAATGAGACAGTTAGATGTCAGGCTTAGCGTAGCCATATATATGGCATATAGAATAAACAATGAGACAGTTAGATGTCGGGCTTAGCGTAGCCATATATATGGCATATATAATAAACAACGAGACAGTTAGATGTCGGGCTTAGCGTAGCCATATATATGGCATATATAATAAACAACGAGACAGATGTCGGGCTTAGCGTAGCCATATATATGGCATATAGAATAAACAACGAGACAGTTAGATGTCGGGCTTAGCGTAGCCATATATATGGCATATAGAATAAACAACGAGACAGATGTCAGGCTTAGCGTAGCCATATATATGGCATATAGAATAAACAACGAGACAGTTAGATGTCAGGCTTAGCGTAGCCATATATATGGCATATAAAATAAACAACGAGACAGTTAGATGTCAGGCTTAGCGTAGCCATATATATGGCATATAGAATAAACAATGAGACAGTTAGATGTCAGGCTTAGCGTAGCCATATATATGGCATATAGAATAAACAACGAGACAGTTAGGTGTCAGGCTTAGCTTAGCCATATACATGGCATATAGAATAAACAACGAGACAGTTAGATGTCAGGCTTAGCGTAGCCATATACATGGCATATAGAATAAACAACGAGACAGTTAGATGTCAGGCTTAGCGTAGCCATATACATGGCATATAGAATAAACAACGAGACAGTTAGATGTCAGGCTTAGCGTAGCCATATATATGGCATATAGAATAAACAACGAGACAGTTAGATGTCAGGCTTAGCGTAGCCATATATATGGCATACAGAATAAACAACGAGACAGTTAGATGTCAGGCTTAGCGTAGCCATATATATGGCATACAGAATAAACAACGAGACAGTTAGATGTCAGGCTTAGCGTAGCCATATATATGGCATATAGAATAAACAACGAGACATTTAGATGTCAGGCTTAGTGTAGCCATATATATGGCATATAGAATAAACAACGAGACAGTTAGATGTCAGGCTTAGCCTAGCCATATATATGGCATACAGAATAAACAACGAGACAGTTAGATGTCAGGCTTAGCGTAGCCATATATATGGCATATAAAATAAACAATGAGACAGATGTCAGGCTTAGCGTAGCCATATATATGGCATATAGAATAAACAACGAGACAGTTAGATGTCAGGCTTAACGTAGCCATATATATGGCATACAGAATAAACAACGAGACAGTTAGATGTCAGGCTTAGCGTAGCCATATATATGGCATACAGAATAAACAACGAGACAGTTAGATGTCAGGCTTAGCGTAGCCATATATATGGCATATAGAATAAACAACGAGACAGTTAGATGTCAGACTTAGCGTAGCCATATATATGGCATATAGAATAAACAACGAGACAGTTAGATGTCAGACTTAGCGTAGCCATATATATGGCATATAGAATAAACAATGAAACAGTTAGATGTCAGGCTTAGCGTAGCCATATACATGGCATATAGAATAAATAACGAGACAGTTAGATGTCAGGCTTAGCGTAGCCATATACATGGCATATAGAATAAACAACGAGACAGTTAGATGTCAGGCTTAGCGTAGCCATATATATGGCATACAGAATAAACAACGAGACAGTTAGATGTCAGGCTTAGCATAGCCATATATATGGCATATAGAATAAACAACGAGACAGTTAGATGTCAGACTTAGCGTAGCCATATATATGGCATATAGAATAAACAACGAGACAGTTAGATGTCAGACTTAACGTAGCCATATATATGGCATATAGAATAAACAATGAGACAGTTAGATGTCGGGCTTAGCGTAGCCATATATATGGCATATATAATAAACAACGAGACAGTTAGATGTCAGACTTAGTGTAGCCATATATATAGCATATAGAATAAACGAGACAGTTAGATGTCAGACTTAACGTAGCCATATATATGGCATATAGAATAAACAATGAAACAGTTAGATGTCAGACTTAGTGTAGCCATATATATGGCATATAGAATAAACAACGAGACAGTTAGATGTCAGACTTAACGTAGCCATATATATGGCATATAGAATAAACAATGAAACAGTTAGATGTCAGACTTAGTGTAGCCATATATATATGGCATATAGAATAAACCAAGCAACATGTGACCGCTTCAAGTTTGTCCAATGCCGTATAAGGGCATGTGGCTGTCCCACATACACAGTGAAATATATTACATAGTATCTCGCTTCGTACATCAGCATACCAAGTGAACCCTGTAACATGGTGCTCATAACCACTCGGTAGGATACTCTGTTAAAATAAAACATGGGATCAACTTTGCACTTGCACAGTGGATTGCTAAAGATTTTTATTTTATTTAACTTAATGTTATTTTTATGTCGTGCATTAGTACACCGATAAAATAAATAACTGTTAGTGGTTTAGAAAATAGATCATTGCACAATTGTTTCTTCTTGTTTTGGTGAAGACGTCATAATAATTTTATCAAGTATACCCGGTACTACGGTGGTAGCTAACGAATTTGGCGCCAGACCCAGACAGTAGGAGTATTATTTTATATAACTGTAGACAGTAATAACTATAATATAGTAATAAGTGGCTAGCCTATGCATATGATACATTGCACACATTTGAAGTTTTAAGGACTGCAAAGGTTGCTATAATCTATAGATCACAGACACATTCATTGTCTAACAAACTTATCTTTACTCTACCGTATTCTTTGCCGAAGTTACGACAGTTGCAGCGAAAAATTGCCACCATTTTTTATGCTTTAATTTATGTATCATGACATTGTGACCTTTAGCGGCAAACTTTATCAATAAAAAACAACGATGCGTAAATTATCACCAAGATTATTACGCACGCACGCACGCACGCACGCACGCAAGGGTGTTTATATACCAAGCGTGAAACTTGTATCTGATGTTGGTCATTAGTAGGCCCAACAATGCCAAACAAACGCCGGCTTTTCCATAAAACTTGTTAGTAAACAGATGCACGTATTGGCGCAAGCTGTCGTATCACACATGTGTGAAGATTCTCAATAATGTATGCATCACGTGCTGAAATCCGACCACCGCATTGGTTCACATCCGCCCATGGTGATCAACCTAACTGCTCAAAAAACACCAGTCCGTCCTTATCAGATATCTGTCAATTCTATTTTTAAACATATTCACACTACTAGCATTAACACAATCATTTGGCAGTTTGTTCCATTCATTTATCACCCTCTTTGAGAAAGAGTACTTTGTTATGTCCAATCTACACTGTTTCTTAACTAATGCTGCTTTGTGTCCTCTGGTTCTACTGCCTTCTTTAAGTTTGAAGAATATATTCCTATCAACATCCTCATAGCCGTTCACTATTTTAAACACTTCTATTTGGTCTCCTCTTAGTCTCCTGGTCTCTAGTGTTGTCAAACCACATGGTAATAAGCGGCTTTCATAACTAAGGTCTCTTAATTCTGGAATCATTTTAGTTGCTCTTCATTGTATTCTTTCTAGCTTGTCTATGTCCTTCTTACGATACGGCCTCCATGCTTGTATACAATATTCCAAATGTGGATTTATATATATATATATATATTAAAAACAGTATAGGGCCTAATATTGATCCCTGTGGTACCCCACTCAAAACAGATTTCCAATTTGAAATCAGTTGATTACATCATTACCTATACCATGGGCTTTTACTTTAAGTAACAATCTTTGATGTGGCACTTTATCGAAAGCTTTCTGAAAATCTAAGTAGACAACATTCGTTGCAATTCCTCGTTAAGCATAAATTATTAAATTCATCTCAACATGGATTCCTTAAAGCGAGGTCATGCTTAACAAATATGTTGTTTTTTGGAAGAAATCACTAAGTGGATAGACGTGGGATCGCCAGTAGATATTATCTACTTAGATTTTCAGAAAGCTTTTGACAAAGTGCCACATCAAAGATTACTACTTAAATTAAAAGCCCATGGTATCGGGGACAGCATAACTGACTGGATAGAACAATGGCTGACTGACAGAAGACAACGAGTTGTAGTAGATGGAGAAGTTTCAAATTGGAAATCGGTTTTGAGTGGGGTACCTCAAGGATCAGTATTAGGACCTATATTATTCTTAATTTATATCAATGACTTGGACGACAGTATAACAAGTAACGTACTGAAATTTGCGGATGACACAAAACTGTTTAGAAAGGTTAATACTGATGGTGATAAACAACATTTACAAAACGATCTAGACAGATTAGTGAAATGGTCTGAGAAATGGCAGATGTTGTTCAATTTTGGGAAATGTAAATGCCTACATACAGGACATAGGAACTTGAATGTAAACTATAAAATGGGAGATACTGTTCTGGGTACTACTGTAAAAGAAAAGGACTTAGGAGTTACAATAAGCGCTGATATGAAAGTTTCAGAGCAGTGTGGTATTGCAGCTTCAAAGGGTAATCAAATTCTTGGATTGATTAGAAGAAACATAACATACAAGGGAAAAAAGTTAATTATACCTCTTTATAAAGGAATAGTTAGACCTCATTTAGAATACTGTATACAAGCATGGAGACCATATCGTAAGAAAGATATAGATACGCTTGAACGCATACAAAGGAGAGCAACTAAAATGATTCCAGAACTGAGAGACCTTAGTTATGAAGAACGCCTGAAAGAATGTGGTTTAACAACTCTAGAGACAAGGAGGTTAAGAGGAGATCAGATTGAAGTTTTTAAGATATTGAATGGGTATGAAAATATTGATAGAAATATGTTTTTCTCACTCAAGAAGGATAGCAGAACTAGAGGACATGAGGTAAAATTAGTAAAGGATCAATGTAGATTGGACATCAGGAAGCACTCGTTCTCACAGAGGACAATAAATGAATGGAACAACTTGTCTACAGATTGTGTAACTGCTAGCAGCGTGAATATGTTTAAAAACAAGGTTGACACATATCTCAGGAGGGCGGGTTATAAGTAGATGAACATTGTTGGACTCTCGATAAGCCAATGGCTTCCTTGTCCACTTGCCATCTGGGCCTTTGGCTTGGATGGCAAATCTTGTTAAATCTTGTTAAATAACATCCACTGGTGACCCGTCATCTACCCAATTTGTAATTTCTTCCAAAAAACATGAGATTGGTTAGAAATGACCTTGCTTTTAGGAACCCATGTTGAGATGTATTTATTAATTTATGTTTTACAAGGAATTCCACCATGTGGTCTCTAATTAATGTTTCCAGTAATTTACATAGAACTGATGTTAAACTCACTGGTCTGTAATTTTCTGGCTTGTTCCTCGATCCCTTCTTAAATAGCAGCGTAATGTTTGCTTCTTTTTATTCTGAAGGAACTATTCCTTTTTCTAGTGTCAAGTTAAACACTTTTGCAAGTGGCGTACTAATTTGCTCAACAATTTCCTAAAGCAGTTTGGTGGTATCCTATCAACTCCAGGTGATTTATTATCTTTCATCTTCTTAAATTTCTTTGCTGTCATTTCAGGAGTTACAAATAACTGCCCTAAATGTTTTGATATGAGCTGATATCTTCTGTGGTAAAAACTGAGCTGAAATACTCATTCAGGACCTCTGCCATTTGAAACCCGTCTGAAATTATGTTTCCCGTTGTTTTCCAGTGGTCCGACCTTATCTCAAACTTTCTATTTACTCCTTACATAAGCATAGAAACTCTTGCTGTAATTTTTTATATTACCTGCCAATTTTTTTTCAAAGGTTCTTTTAGATTTTCTAATTTTAGTTGTAGCTAGGTTAAGTGCCCCTTTGTAGTTTGTGTAGTCTTCTACATTTCCAGTGTGTTTATATACCCCCACAGCATCTGTTTGTGAGCAATTTTCTAATAGCCTCCCTCTTTTGACAGGTGTTTCTTCCTGAACCTTTTCCATTGTTTCCTTAATGGAAAAAATTTCTCAATAATGCCCTCAATCTCATATTTTAAACAAGTCCAGCATTCAGTTGCTGTCTTGTTCTTCAGCAAGTTATTCCAATCTATGTTTGCTAGATATGTTCTCACCTCTTCATATTGGCCTTTGTTGAATTTCCTCCTCCATTGTTTTTTATATGTATTCCCTGTTTTTACTTTTATATTAAAATGGATTTGGTTATGGTCACTTGAACCCAAAGGTTCGTGTACTTTAACATTGTCAACTAATTTACTTTGAGAAGACAAAATTAAATCTAACACATTCCCACCTCTGGTTGGTTCCAAGACATGTTGAGTAAGGAAACAATCCTGTGTTAGAAGTAGAAACTGATGGTCGTCACCTCCAGCACTCTCTAATGATTTCCATTGTATATGGCCATGGTTAAAATCACCCATTATAACACATTCCCCCTTGCTCACCTCCCTTATCGCCTTTTGTAATTTTACATCTTCCTCTTGTCCTATGTTAGGACTACGATAAACTACTCCTATTGTTAATGTTGAATTCCTGGTAACTGTGTTACACCAAATTGCTTCCTCACAATCTGCTTAACTTTTCAGTGTTATTTCATATGCTTGGATAGATTCTTTAATATATAAAATTACTCCACCTCCCATTCTTTCTCGTCTATCCTTTCTAAACATTACATAGCCTGTCAGTGCTAACTCAGCATCTACTATATCTTTATTTGCCCATGATTCTGTGATGCCTATTACATGAGGATCAATATCTGCTACCATAATGTCTAACTCACTTTTTTGTTTACTCCTGGCATTTAAGCATACACATTTCAGTTCATTGTCTTAAATTATTGGTGAACATTTCTTTGGATTTGTATTTGGAGTAGTACTCCTTTGAGTTTTCTCTGTCAGTTCCCCTGCGCATCTAGTTTAAATAATTTATGGTACCTGTGCCCTCGTCGACAACCCAGACAAACTCACACCCAAAAACTGCAGCACCCTTCCCTGTCAGATGAAGTTCATCTCTCATGAAAAAGTCATCTCGTCCCACAAAATTTAACCACATGTCTACGAAGCCTACTCCCTCTTCCATACATACCTTCTGTACTTGTTGATCACCATCGTCCTACAGTTCCTATATCCCTCACCCCTGCCTCCCATTATTGGTAATATCCCTGACAATACAAACTGTCGAATTTGTGCCTCTTTAGGTGTCTTGATCAACCTCTTGTACTTACCATGGTGTCCTTGATAAACCTCTTGTATTTACCATGGTGTCCTTGATCAACCTCTTGTACTTACCATGGTGTCCTTGATCAACCTCTTGTACTTACCATGGTGTCCTTGATCAACCTCTTGTACTTACCATGGTGTCCTTGATCAACCTCTTGTACTTACCATGGTGTCCTTGATCAACCTCTTGTACTTACCATGGTGTCCTTGATCAACCTCTTGTACTTACCATGGTGTCCTTGATCAACTTCGTATACTTACCATGGTGTCCTTTTCCGCTTGCCATCTAGGCATTTGCCTTGGATGGCAATCTTGTTAAATATTGTTACAAATGGAGTATGGACATAACTCCTCACGGACAAAACCCCTAACGATCATTATTTTGACCTTGCAGTCATGCAACATAATTTTTCTGCATCTTGTTTATTTAAAATAATTAAGTCACGTACATGTTGACACTTCATATGTATTGAATAGGAGAAATACCAATGATGTGGCTAATTTCGTATTAGATGATCTGTACACTTTTTATTATACAAAATCAGTAGACCTAGCATCACATCACAACATACATTTCTTTTGTCCGGAGATGGTAATGTAGGTATACAGACACACCTACTCCGGATATAATTCCCCCACCTAAATGGAAACTAGGACTAAAAAACCTCCTCACATAACTACACACAAATACAACATGCAGTATATGTAATAACCCTTATTTGCATTGTAAAAATTTAGTTACACATCTTTATTGTGGGGGGGGGTGAGTGCTGAGTATGAGTACACCACCTGTACCATGGGCATGGCTAATCCGGCACAGGCTTTATACAATTTTCCTGTTATTGTTGTTCCGATTAATGCTTCGTATATATACCCCTATGTAGGCGCATGCAGAAGTAAGGTAAATTACTGTAGGAAATCGTCCAAGCCTAAATAATAACACTATTTAGTAAGTATTTACATCGTGTGGCTTTCTTCCGCGCACCGAGGGCCTCGGTCCGAGGCAGTTGCACAAAAGAAATTGTGTAGCATTTGCCCGAACTGTCGTGACGAGCGCATAACCATCGAATACACATTGAATGCACAGGATTATGTATCCGCTGGATGTGAGCTGTCAATGTGTTATCAGTCATTCGATCAAGAAATGTGTATTCAGACAAATCGGTGATAATACAACTGCACATAGACACAGCATATACGTGAAAAGCAATACATATGTGTAATGTGGTTTGGTTGCTCACCAGTTTAGAATTATTAAAAAAACTAAATATGTATTTGGTGTACCCCAAAAATATGAATATGCATATAATGTTACTGTAAAGAGATTACATTAAATTGTAAATTTATATAAATTGACTTTATTAAATTAAAGTACTCCTTCACTGCCTCCTTAAAGTTGCGCATGACATGCAATATCATCACTGACATCAGTATATTTTTTATTACAAAAACAATAACCTTTTGTCCACCAAACGACAGATAATTATAATAATAATAATAATAATTTTCAATTTAGTTATGTTAACAATGACATGCAATGACATAAATCGGTGGTTATTTGCACTTTTGTTTGCACTAATATGACATTGATCTTGACACTCTGCGGAATATTAGCGCAACTTAAACATTACTTATTATCGCCCATCGTCGCGCACTATAGATGGTAGTTGTGCTGTATAATTCATCCAAATCAAATGGCGTGATTTGTATGTAAGGTAAACCTAGACTAGTTACATTATTATTTTAAGTATAGTTCAATATGTTTGCAGTCTCCATCCTTCATACTAATTTGTGTTACATATATTCATAAATTATATGACATCGTATGGACATGTTTTGGTCATAATTAATACAACCAAAAAAGAAAGAAATCAGGCAAATACTAAGTCTAAGACAACATTTTATTTATTAATCAGCACATGCTTGCTTTAAAAAAATAAAAATCCCAAAATGTTACCTTCTACGTGAAGCATACATAATGTAACACATTAAAACAGATGCAAATAGATAGAACGATAACATGGAACATACAAATAACAAAGCCTAATGAAACACACTAACATCAAAGACTAATAAATATACAAACAATGAAATGTTAAAGAAAGTACTAATTATAAACTTGGGTTAGGGTTACACACTGATATATCATTATCAATACTACCTAAAACATACTGCCCAGTAATTTAAAACCTTAATGCATACTAATATAACATACTACTTTAAAACCTTAATACATACTAATATAACATACTACCATAATTTACAACCTGAACATAACTCAGAATCACATACTAATACAAAGGTAACCTACATGGAACACTGTGGGTAGTTTTTAAGGTAAGGTCTGGTCAGGTTAGGTTAGGTCCATTCAGTTTATTCCTCCACGTGGTCCGCTAGGTTGGAGCACTGCCGTAGGTATTCGGATGTGGTTATCGTTCAGTCTTGTCGTTCATACAACGTCCACAGCTCCTTCAGTGCAGCCTGCTTCGTCATCGTCTTCTTGTAGTGGTAGAGTTTTCGCTGCGCTTAACATCATGCACACACAAATGTAAATCAAATGTAGGGATTATGCCATTCTTAGTGACTATATATATTTCAATATTGACTATGGATTTGGTATATTACACATTTACATGGATTTGTTATATTAAACATTTCAAAAGAATTAATTAAAACAAAACTTACCATTTTCGTTGCCTTGCACCGAAGCAACGCCCCTGGATCCCCTGGGTGATTGTGTCTGTGACGTTTCCCTCTCACGAATGCATCACCCCACTGACTCACAGTGGCAAAGCACTTGCGGGACCCACGGGCACTGCACATCCATGACGTCGTTGTTTTTCCAGAAAACTTCTTCGTGTATGTGAACCCTAAAGAGTCTACCAGCAGGTCTCCTCCTTTCTTCGATCCAGCAGTGACAATGTGGAATGTCGTCGCCTGGTCTTGTAGTGTGATGTCTGGAAATGCATCTATCTCAAGGGATCGTTCTGCAACTTGGTCAGGAATATCGGACAGTGGTAGAGACACATCTTCGGGCTGCTCTGAGGTCGAATGGAAATAAATAAAACTGGTCTGTAATTTTCTGGCTTGTTCCTCGATCCCTTCTTCAATCACCATACCATTTTTCTATCTGGCTGTTGCTGTTGTAAGCTCAAGAGTGGGATGGACGACTCTGCCTAGTCGTTAGGCAAAGTCAATCGCCATAAAAAAATTTCTATCTGGCTGTTGCAGTTGAAAGCTCAAGAGTGGGGCTGACGACTCTGCCTACCTAGCCGTAGGCTAGTTGTTATGCTTGTAACTAACACACGCGGCTAGCATTTTGCTTCCAATTAATGCAAAGCGAGGACTAGGGGCGAGTTGTAAGACACAGGCCTAAGTCAACTTCCAGCCCAAGTTAGGCGATTTATCACCTAGGTAGCACTTAGCCACTAGGGGTGGTTGCATGACAGGTGCCCAACTGAGTTCCTGCCCAGAGTAGGACCAAATCCTGGGGCAACCCTGAGCAGCCCCAGCATTCTTTGGTGTCATTTAGGCAGTGTACAAATGGTTTAGATCAGTCACAATGTATATTGGAGGATACATTTTAAAGAAATTGAGTGTGCAGGGAGCCAGGGATTACTTTAGTCCTCTTGAAATATATACTATTAAAAATGATGACATTCAGCTTTTTTAATGTTCTGTTTTCAAATGAGTCATCTTTTCAGAATTGTTGATGCAGTTTGCGGTGATTTGGAGTTTGATATAATAATAAAAATATATGCTGATACTAGAATGGATAGATGATCCGGTTTCTTGGTTATTAATATTAAACATAATTACCTCTCAAGAAACTTAGTGTTCGTTCTGTATATTTCAACTGCATCTCGCAGTCTTCTTCAGCAGTAAAGTAAACTAGTCAACACCATGAAAGAGTGGAAAAGAATCAATCTGATCTCAGATGCCCTATACTACAGGATCTACCCTACATCAGAAGCAGTCCCAAAATTCTACGGATTGCCTAAGGTCCACAAGAACAATGTACCATTAAGACCTATAGTATCAAGTATAGGTAGCATTACATAAAAGACGGCAAAGTTCCTAGCCAGCATTTTGAGCCCACTAGTTGAAAAAACAAAACATGCTTAATATGCTGATACTAATTATTCAAAAATAGTTGTTTTATATTGCATAAAGGCTAAATATTGGATGATCATATATGTCCATTAACAGATTTTACATAATTCGTAGGAAACATATTACTAATAATTATAATAATATATATTTTATTTGATCCAGGAAGATTGTTCTTCACAGCATATTAAACATTAATAACATGGTCTAGAATGCTAAATAAACAAGCAAATAAATTAATTTATTACTAATGATAGTTATTATTTTCAAATAAATATTGCACAATTTAGCAATATAATAATAATAATAATTCATAAATATGAATATACATAAATAATAATTAATAAAAACAATTGTAATATATAAAATAGTCAAATGAAGCTTTTTAAGCATTGCCAACTAACGTGAATAAGATTGCAGAAATTATTCATTATTAAATAACAGTGAGTAGAGTAACTGTCTGTCTGCTTGATATACAAACTTTAATCAATATAGTTGTTTAAATGGTGGTGGTTACATTCACAAGGGGCAGCTAGAATTGCTAATGTAATTTTAAACACCCCTAACTTGACCCAACTGCTGCTGCAGGCCACCGGGTCATGCTATATTTACATTCCAGCATGATTAATGGGAAGATTTGCCCCTGAAAAGGGGTAATCTGCTTATCCATTAGTCCTGCCCATAGCACCCAGTTGGGTGACACCTAGGAAGCAGTCATGCAACTGCACCTAAGCATCTGCCCAACTAGATGGAACCTTGGGAGTTGGGTGTAGATTAACCACTTAACTCGGGTGCATGTCATGCAACCTGCCACAGAAAACTAATTCATCTAGGCTATTTGGAACAGTATTAAAGTGTCAGTGTTGGTGGTGTCAGTTATGTAAAAACCAAAGTCCAGCATCACCAGATACAACAGGTTGAACCACAGGTACATACATAAATAGAACACACCTGTCAACCCTTTATTAAAACAGGGCAATCATTAATTATGTAACTCTGTGGGTTGAACAAGAGTTCATCATGTCTGTTCAAACTAGAAGGCTGGAATTATGGGAGATGCCCATTGGGTAGTTTAACGTCTGCCAGGGTTAGGTATTATTGAGTGTAGAGTTGTACAGAAACGGTCAAGAAAGCAGGCCAGTGGAGAGGGAGTTGAATTTCCTTCCCACTAAGAACTGGGTTGGCAGACTGAACTGCGTAAATGTGTCATAAGTTTGGCTGGGCGCAAAATTCAGTAGATTGATATGATAATATTAGGATCATGTAAGAATGATTTGTGGATTGTTGCTACAATAAAGTTTAGGATTGTGATATCAGAATAAGTTTTAGTATTTATACCTTCAATCACCTTGTATATGACATTAAACCAATGTCTGAAAGTATAATTATATTATTTTATTTACATTTAAGGCTGCATAACGTAAATTACTACTTGCAAATGGACTTTTTTAAAGGCTATATAATGTTTTTTTTTATTGGTGTGCTCTATGACAGTTGTGTATACACATCGGTTGTTTTTGATGGCCAAGTAGATTACAAACTTGGAAAAGAAGACATTCGATGTGTTTCTATAGGGGAAATGTAAATCTTAGGCGGTGCAGTAAAACACCTCATATTTAGACTGCCATCTTTGGCCGATTTTTAAATTTAATCCTCTTTAGCAAAACATTTAGTAGAGAAATCTGTTTTTTGTAAAGTGAAAATTTTATAATAATCTCCAGATTCTTCTTCTTCAGCTAAGACCCAAGCTTACCATAATACAACAGTAAGACAACCTAGACTAATTACTGTAGCCAAGTATGGAATTGATATATTAAAAGAAATGTAAAACATTAAACAAGTTTATTTGTATTTGTTTGCAACATAAACAGTTAAATTTAACAAAATACGAAAATTGCAGGATGGATGAAAGATTTGGATGTGTATGTTGTAGTTGATACAAACAGCAGTACTTCTAATCACTCGCAAAATCTTCTAGTCTAGACTTTATATAAGTTTATATAATTTTGTTAAGTGTTCTCATTTCATTTCTACACAAGAAGGATTGACACCATAATTAAGTGTAATTTTCAATGTAAGACCATTTTCTACACTACAAGGAACAACATTTCATTAAATGCATTTGCTTTTCTTTCTTTCTATGACACAAATCGTGCATGTTCGTATGCTTTAAAAATGTCATTGGATGACTTTCTGGGAGGGCCTTTTCCGTATCCCAATTGAGCAACATGGGCTAGTGACAGACCACTAGTTTATCATGTCTGACTAAAAATGACCCGCAAGGCCTCCTGTAGTTTCCTATGATATTTCCTCATGAAATCAGTGGATGAGTGAGCCAAGTGTTGTTGTGAAACACAGCTTACCTCTGAAGGTACTCATTGTTATACAACATGATGGCATTCATACTATGTAGGATAATTGTCTCCACCCCGGGGTATTTTGAAATGTCTTAAGTGTATGAACCACCCCGTGGGCCTACACAGTTTCAGCCCTATACATGCGAAGCTGACAGAGATAGATACACAAACACAGGCACAAACTAGATAATGATCTCTGCCTGTAGATACGACTCGAGGGCGCATGCAAAAGTTCTGGACAGTGCACTCTGCCGAAGGGTCCGTCAAGGAGATGATGTTGGACGAGAACGCTGAAGAGCTCGGCATGGAGGAAATCCCCGAGGTGCTCTCCCTCCTCCCTGATCTCGCTGGGACAGACGTCATTGAGTTAGGAGCAGGAATTGGGTATTTTGGCTCTTGCATTCGTCATGTTGTTGTTATTAAGTTAAATTAATAAAAGGGTAAACAATAATTATCAGTATTATACTTCTTTTTGCCTTTTTTCAACAAATTGCAATCAATGATATGTACTGTATAAATGATGTTGATGTTTTTATGCTTTGCTAAAATAATGTTCTAATAGAGACCACCTGGAATAACCAGTGGCGCCTCTAGTGCACAATATAACAATAGCGTAAAGGTGACATCGCATGCAATTGTTGACAGAAGTACAACACATAATTCGTGGGAATCTTGCCGTGCAATGAAATAATCGCGTATCTATGCTCAATCATGTTCGAAGTTATTAAAACTTCAGATCAGCTGATGTTTGTGTTGTGATGTTTGTGTTGTGATGTTTGTGTTGTGATGTTTGTGTTGTGATGTTTGTGTTGTGATGTTTGTGTTGTGATGTTTGTGTTGTGATGTTTGTGTTGTGATGTTTGTGTTGTGATGTTTGTGTTGTGATGCTAACATTGCGATTTCTGTTTAATATCAGTAAGTGTTGTTATTGGAATGATGTATTTTTTGCTGAAATATTAATTCTTTTCATTGACAATCAATCCCACAATGCATTGCGTTTATACCCACCCACCGTCTAGTGATCAAAAACATGATCTTCTGGGTAACAACTACTCATAGTTTCTGCATGTGTTCTTACAGTCGTTTCACTGGTGCAGTTGCAAGACAGGCTAAGAGTGTTCTGGCGGTTGACTTTATGGAGAAGTTTCTCACAGAAAACAAGGAGAGAAATAAGAATTACAACAACATCGAATATCTGCCAGCAGATGTTACAAAACTTGATAGACCCACAGAGAGGTACTTGTTTATCTTTACACATTTATTTACAAAACAACAGTTCTGCATGTCCATGAGCATTCATTTTGTTTTGATCATAATAACGCAACAATAATGTCATGGTTTGGGGGCTATGCACCTAAAAGAGATAATCAAAACTAACCATGTGCAACTAAAATCAAGAATGTGTTCTAAAAGTGGGAGATTCTGGTAATTTCTCCAGTTGACTGAACGCTGATACGTTAACCATTGAGACCGATAAACGCATCCGCAATTCTATGAAAATTGGGTAACCTGGACAATTGTGATGTATTAAGGGATGCTGGCAAACACAGAACCTACGCAGTCTCAAACAAATGTTTTTTTGCCAGAAAGAGCACTAGTTAAGTAAACAAAGGCCAAAATATGTTACATAATTTGAGTTCGGATGCAAACAGCATAGTCATATCATATTGGCAAATATAGGAATAGGTGTGTATACAAACATATTTTAATTTGGCAAGCAAATTTGATCTATTTATCTAACAGTATGGCACGGCCCATGATATTAAGATGATGTGTGTTCAACAAGGTTTTCCTACTAAACCACTGGCTTGGTATTCTTAATTGTAGTTGCAAATGGTTATGTTCTAGTAACTCTTGTAGGTGCATAGGCCCAAAACCATGACTTTTGTTTCATTTTAATAAGCAGTACATTAAGTTGTATCTAATTAACTTATTATGATTCCATTTACAGTGCCGATATTGTCTTCTCCAACTGGCTCTTCATGTATATGGATGACGAAGAGCTGAGCAAAGTTGTCAAGAAGATGTTGTCATGGTTACGAGAAGGAGGACACCTGTTCTTCAGGGAGTCATGTTTTCACCAGTCAGGTATCATGATAATGTCTTATGTGCTCAGATGTACAGTCAAACCAACTGCATTAAGAGACCACCTGTGTTAAGAGACCACCTGTGTTAAGAGACCACCTGTGTTAAGAGACCACCTGTGTTAAGAGACCACCTGTGTTAAGAGACCACCTGTGTTAAGAGACCACCTGTGTTAAGAGACCACCTGTGTTAAGAGACCACCTGTGTTAAGAGACAACGTTTCAACCATCCATTGAGTGTTCACTAGTGTGTGTGTGTGTGAATGTTTTAATGTTTACCACAGAAATAGTATTAGTTAAGTGAGTTATTTAGGTTGTACAGTGTATAATCATGTTTGTTGCTGAAATCATTTTTAACCACTGTAACATATACAGGGGATACATATTCTGGAGAAATAAATTTGCAATTAGATGTTTCAACAGCACATGCTACCCACACACTACACCCAAACAATACTGAAAACAAGATCTGCCCCAACAGGGTGAATTTGTGGCACACGCCAAAATATATTATATACAATCATATGAAATTCTAAATTGTCACATTTGTTTAAATAATATTGTTATGCATTGGTTTAGTTACAATATTTATTAGGTACAACATGAATACTTTTAAATCATGTTGTAGGAAACATCAAGAGAACTGACACCAATCCTTCGTACTACCGCCGTCCTGGATACTACTGTTCCCTGCTTCGTTCCGTGTCTACCACTGAAGGGGGTCTCGACTTTGGATTTGACTTGATCTTCTCCAAATCTGTTCAAACATATGCTGAGGTATGATGATGATACAGTATTCTTATTTATTTTGAAAAATTGCAGTAGCATCTTGGTGCACATAAAGTTGTGAAGCCGCTACCTCTTTAGACAAACGGATTTATTGTATTTGTAATTCCTTCAAAGAAAATATCTTGTTTGACAACTTACAACAATCATGTTAAGCTGAATAGTGCAGATAAGACAGATTGAACTTGATGTTGAAGAGATATTTGATAGTTATCTAACTTTGGTAACTTAGCACAGTATAGTGTGTCTCGTTAAACATGCCATGTTAATATATTTCTTAAAGAAAATATAAGTTAAATATTATTGCTAAGACAAACTCATGGGAGCTGCCATTTTTGTCACAAATGGTGTTGTATTAGTTTTCAAAAGTTGCAATTATGCAACTGCTCACTAGGCATGGATATGTTCAGTTTTGTATGAAAATGCACAGTTTTCACAAATTTGCAATTAGATGTTTCAACAGCACATGCTATGCACACACTTCACCCAAACAATGCTGAAAAACAAGATCTGCCCCAACAGTGTGGATTTGTGACATGCAAATATATTATATATAATCATATGAAATTCTAAATTGTCACATTTGTTTAAATAATATTGTAATTTATACCTGAGTAGTAATCATTAGAACATTTATTAGAATTCATTTACAATTGATGTTTTGTAATGATGCAATAATATTACCAGGGAAAGCATTTGTCTCACTTGTGATAAGATTTAAAACAAACTTATAAAGTAAGAATTAGGGCTCCAATGACAGAGACCAAATTTGGTCTTAGTAGTAATGTCCCGTCCCATAGTTGACATGGACATTTAATTTTATGCTGCTTGATGTATTGTTAACAGTTTGTTCAGTGATTCGACTGTCTTTGGTATGATGTTAATATGATTTATCTGTTATTTATATTGTTGTGATGTCTTTGGGAAAATAAATATTTTCTTATGAAGCATAATTACCTCTCAAGAAATTTAGTGTTTGTTCTGTAATTATGCTTAATATTAATAACCAAGAAACCGGATCATCTATCCATTCAAGGAAAATATTTTCTTATTCATGAAGCACCATTCGTCAAAATGCTGCTGCTTTTTCAGCACACATCATAGACATTGAATTGTTCCAAATGGTCTGGTCTATCTATGGGGCAGCAACAACAGAATAGTTTGTACTCTTGGTCTTGTAATTCTTATAGCCAGTTGCTGAATATGATGACCTCCCTTAACAAAATTTAACAAGATTGCCACCCAAAGCGATAAGTTCCAGATAACAAGTGGACAAGGAAGCTATTGGCTTATCGAGAGTCCAACAATTTTTCATTTATGTGTAACCCGTTGTTACCAGATATCTGTAAATTTAATTTTTACATATTCACACTGCTTGCATTATTAACGCAATCAGTAGTTAATTTGTTCCATTTATTTATTGTCCTATGGAAAAATGAGTACTTTCTGTTATCAGTCTATACAGTTTCTTTACTAATGCTACTTTGTGCCCTCTAGTTCTACTACCGACTTTAAGTTTGAAGACAATATTTCTATCAATATCTTGATAATTGCCGTAGATTCTTTACGAATGGTATTTTTTCACAGCGAGGTGTCACTAGCTCGAAGGGAACCAATTGCATCCTGGGCTTCTTGAACCGAGCGTTTGGGCCACACACCCATCCTGTGGACAATGTTATAAGTAAATGACACTTTTAGATACGATTATATGAAAATATCAACCATGTTGTGTTACTCAAACAGATTTTTATGATATGTACTGTTGGAAATGCATGACAAAATGTGCTTTGTTTTGCAGTTTAGATAATATTCAACATTGATTGGATCGATGCCATACTTATGTTCAGTCAATGTGAATTACTATCAATCTGTTGCATAGCTATAGTGAGTTATTATTAAGATATGCTAAAGCTAACATGATTTTTGTTATTAAGATATTTAATAATTATTATGAGACTGAGTTGTTATTAAGGTATGTCGTAGTTAACAGTGTATGGTATTATTAAGATATGTTATTGTGAATCCTGAGTTGTTATTGAGGTTCATCAGAGTTAGCAGGTGTTGTTAATAAGATATGTTGTAATTAACAGGGATTTTTATTCATATATGTCATATGTTATTAAGATATATTGTACGTAACGGGGGTTGTTACCCTGGAATGTTGTGGTCAACATGAGTTGTTATTAAGGTGTACTGCAGTTAACAATAGTTGTCATCCTCACACCTGGTCAGTTGGCGCTGTAATCTACAAATGTTAATATGAATTGTTGCCTGGTTCAGGGGTTTCCAAACTGGGGGCTGTTGACCCCTGGGGGCTGGAGAACTCTGGGGCTGCCCATTAATTCCAGGGGTTCCTCTGCAAACATGCAAAATTATTTTAAAATTACATATTACAGGGTGGAACACAGAGATGGGGCCCCAGGCAACATGCTGAGATTTAAGAGGGACCTTGAGCTGAGAAAGTTTGGGAACCCTTGATCTAGTTAACATGAATTATTATTAATCATAATTATTATTAATCATAATTAACGCAGAACTGTACTAACATGAACACAATGGTCATTAAAATAATGCAACCATAAAACTCTGCTTCTGTTTATGTAAATTGCAGAGAAAGAACAACAGCAATCAGATATGTTGGTTGATGCACAAAGTGCTGCGCGAGAAGAAGGAAACCATAGACAACAACTTCACAACCTTTCAGGAGTTTCTGGACAGTCAGCAGTACAGCCACAATAGCATCCTGCGTTACGAGCGCATCTTTGGGCAGAACTACGTGAGCACGGGCGGCAAGGAGACCACGGAGGTGAGGAGGTCTTGCTCATTAAGTAGTCACATTGTGATCTTTAGTTCAGGCAGCTTAGACTCGTGGTCAGATATCCGTGCCAACTCTTAAGGTTCTGTAAGTAACAAAGTCTGACCTCAAGTCTAAGTAACTTATAGAGATGTTCTGAAATTTGACATTGCTTAGAGTTTTTGCAAATTTTGAACAAGGTTTTTTTTGCATTACAAGATACGGCCAGCATTTGTGAAATAGCATGCAAATAATAGATCCTCAGTTCAAAGTATTTGTGAGTCATTCTTTAGACATGTATGAACTAATGATCTATTAATAGCATGCTATGCAGTGAGCAATCAATGCCAAAGTCTTGTGAGATCAAATCAATATAATTTCCATGGCGAGTTCCTTTTGAACATGTGTAACAAATATTTTACCTGCATGTGCAGAGTCAGCTGTACTGAAGTGTTGCGAGTTTACATGGCGAGCTCCTTTTGAACATGTGTAACAAATATTTTACCTGCATGTGCAGAGTCAGTTGTGCTGAAGTGTCACAAGATCTTGCAGATTACTGTTACCAGTATTGCAAATGTGCACTAATCAGGGTTGTAGTACCATACACCAAACTTTTGAGATTGTCCCTAAGCTGCTTAGTTTGTGCACATCAGCTTCTTTCAGGTTTTTACATGTGATGAACGGAACTGTGATGCTTTGAGAATGTTGTAGGAACTCGTGAAGTTATTGAACTTGAAGGAAAGAGAGAAGGTGCTGGACATTGGATGTGGCATTGGTGGCAGTGCTTTCTACATGGCTAAGGTCAGTACTTGCTCGAACATGTAGACCTATTTATAAAAGCCATGTCTGTCTTGCTCAGTGTCTCAGTGGGTTAGATTAGGCGGTGCTGATGGAGTATCTCTTGTGGAAACACCTGTTTTTATCACACACCTTTACTGAAATAATAAGAAATGAAAAATATTCTCTCTTCAGGTACAAAAGGCCAATATGTATGTGTGTGTGCATGTGTGTATGTGTTTGTGTGCATGCATGTGCATGCATGTGTGCATACATGTGTATGCGCGCATGTGAACTTATATGAACAGAACTTGCTTCACAGTTCAGAAAACTACATCTGTGATTAACATGGCGAAATATCTTTCATGATATCAGTAAAGGCTACAGCAGACGGCTCTTGCATCTGTCTTTTCAGTGGTATCACATAGCATTAGCATATTGCATTCATCATGCATCAGTACATATTTGTGTATGCAGTATATATGTTTTTTTATGTTTGTATACTTAATTATGTGCACATTGTTATGTGCACATAATAAATTACATTTATAATGGCAGACAAAAACTTGTGTTTCGTCATTTACTGAATATTTAGTTTGATGTGTGTATAATTTGTAGACATACAACGTGTCTGTATACGGCCTGGATCTGTCATGCAACATGATAGAGATTGCCTTGGAGAGACATCGTGGCATTGGAGACAAGAGGGTAAGTTGTGTGCAGTGGTTGTATGTGCAGTGGTTGTATGTCTGCATATCTATCTTAAAACAACTCCATTTAATTTGTGCAGTGTTCGTTGAGCCACTGGGTTTATTGAGCCACCCATGTTTCCCAGGAAACTACAGCAGCGACAGTTACATGGTACCACCCAGTGATTGAACATGTTATTAGAACACGATTGACATACAATAAGTGCTATTTGTCACAACAGTAAGAAAATGTAAGTTAAAAGTATGTTTTTAATGTTTTTCAAAACTTTAGGTGATTGTGATTAATGACTGCTGGTGTGTAAACTATCAACTCATGTGACGAGACTTTATTTCCTGTGCACTTATAAATACTTGGAAACAGTAGAACAAATTAGTATACCACTTGCAAGAGTGTTCAACTTGTCACTAATTAAAAGAGGGAGGGGTTCCTTTTGAATTGAAAGAAGCAAACATCATACCATTATTTTTTTTTAATGTTTTGAAAAATAAGTTAGAGAATTACAGAAAAGTGAGTTTAACATCAGTTATTTATAAATTATTAGAAAGGTTAATTAAAGACCATATGGTGGACTTCCTTGTTAGGCATAAATTATTAAATCCATCTCAACATGGATTCCTAAAAGCGAGATCATGCTTAACAAATGTGTTATGTTTTTGGAAAGAAATCCCTAAGTGGATAAACGAGGGATCACCAGTAGATATTATCTACTGAAATTTTCAGAAAGCTTTCAACAAAGTGCCACATCAAAGATTACTACTTAAATTAAAAGCCCATGGTATTGGGATGGCATAATCAACTGGATAGAAAAATGGTTGACTGACAGAAGACAGCATGTTGTAGTAGATGGGGAGGTTTCAAACTTGGAATCAGTTTTGAGTGGGGTACCACAAGGATCAGTATTAGGACCTTTATTATTCTTCATATATATCAATGACTTGGACGATAATATAACAAGCGGTGTACTGAAATTTGCAGATGACACAAAAGTCTTTAGAAAGGTTAACAATGATATTGATAAACAACATTTACAAAACGATCTAGACAAATTAGTTAAATGGTCTGAAAAATGGCAGATGTTATTAAATTTTGGGAAATGTAAATGCCGGCACAGGACGCAAGAACTTGGATGTAAACTATAAAATGGGAGATACAGTTCTAGGTACTACCATAAAAGAAAAGGACTTAGGCATAAAAATAAGTGCTGATATGAAAGTTTCACAGCAGTGTCGTATTGCAGCTTCATAAGATAATCAAATATAGCATAAAAGGAAAAAAAGCTAATTATACCACTGTATGAAGCCATAGTTAGCCCTAATTTAGAATACTTATACAAGCTTGGAGACCATATCATAAGAAGGATACAGATACGCTTGAATGAATACAGAGGATAGCAACTAAAATGATTCCAGTACTGTGAGACCTTAGTTATGAAGAATGTCTAAAAGAATGTGGTTTAAAAACCTTAGAGACAAGGAGGTTAAGAGGAGATCAAATTGAAGTTTTTAAGATATTGAAAGGGTATGAAAATATTGATAGAAGTATTTTTTTCTCACTTGAGAAAGATAGCAAAACTAGAGGACATCAGGTAACATTAGTAAAGGATTAGTGTAGATTGGATATCAGGAAGTACTCGTTCTCACAGAGGACAACGAATGAATGGAACAAATTATCTACAGATTGTGTAACTGCTAGGTAAGATGATCTATATATATGAACTGATTTATATCCACCTGGACTGATTTGTCGACAGGTGCAGTTTGAAGTGTCTGATGCGACCAAGCGTGAACTACCCGCCGCCTCATATGACGTTGTGTACAGCCGAGACACCATCCTACACATCAAGGACAAGAACGCACTGTTCGCCAGATTCAATGTTCGTAACACAATATTCTTGGTCTGCGTCACAGTAGTGTCATTTATGTACAGAACTTGATGTTACTGAGATGTCAAATGGCTTTCAATTTACTACCAAAGTGCACAAAGGTGAATTTGGATAACAAATGTTGTGGACCTTTTCTGTGTATACACTGACTTGGAGTCCATGTAATGACTGGGGACATGGAGGTCCATGTAATGGCTGGGGACATGGAAGTCCATGTAATGACTGGGAATGTGGAGGTCCATGTAATAACTGGGGACATGGAGGTCCATGTAATGACTGGGGATGTGGAGGTCCATGTAATGACTGGGGACATGGAGGTCCATGTAATGACTGGGGACATGGAGGTCCATGTAATGACTGGGGATGTGGAGGTCCATGTAATGACTGGGGACATGGAGGTCCATGTAATGACTGGGGATGTGGAGGTCCATGTAATGACTGGGGACATAGAGGTCCATGTAGTGACTGGGGACATGGAGGTCCATGTAATGACTGGGGACTTGGAGGCCCATGTAATGACCAGGGAATGCGGAGCTTACACTATCCTTATATGTAATCATTAGCTTTGAAAGCTTTATATTAATAATATATTTTAATAAACATTCCTACCTTTCAGAAATGGCTGCGACCTGGTGGCCGAGTGCTCATTACGGACTATTGCTGTAAGGAAGGGGCTCATTCCGACGCATTCTCGAAGTATGTCACCCAGCGTGGCTACCATCTGCTTTCTCCCGCACAGTATGGCAAGGTACTTAGTTAATACATTACAGTTGCTCTGCGTGTTGTCTTGGGAGCGATCTCAAACCAACAGTGTATGACACTACGTGACAATTATATCATTTTAACCTCACGCCTTCCTCCCCCTGCTTCATAAAAGTTTGAAGTAAATTGACCTGTGGATACTCATGAAACTGTCCACATCCTTCCTGCACTAACCATCACATAACATACATACTCAACCTCATCCTTCCTGCACTAACCATCACATACCACACATATTCAACCTCATCCTTCCTGCACCAACCATCACATACCACACACACATATTCAACCTCATCCTTCATGCACCAACCATCACATACCACACATATTCAACCTCATCCTTCATGCACCAACCATCACATACCACACATATTCAACCTCATCCTTCCTGCACCAACCATCACATACCACACACACATATTCAACCTCATCCTTCATGCACCAACCATCACATACCACACATATTCAACCTCATCCTTCATGCACCAACCATCACATGCCACACATATTCAACCTCATCCTTCCTGCACCAACCATCACATACCACACACACATATTCAACCTCATCCTTCATGCACCAACCATCACATACCACACATATTCAACCTCATCATTCATGCACTACCCATCACATACCACATTCAACAATCATGATCCCACATTGCCTGCACTCAAAGTCAGCACCCTTATGAACTGTGGTAGAAAGAAGGGAATGATTAATGATATAACTCTATGAGTGCCATACATCAATGTGTTGAGACCATCCTTTAGGAACAACATATTGCTACTGCCGTTATTTCATTGTATGTTTAACTTCTTTTCCTTTGCAATGTATTCAAGTTGTTTATCATCACAACAGTTGTTTTCATTTGTAAGCTTATTTTAACCTAATTTGACAGTAATGTCTAAACAAGACTATATCCGGAAACTGATCAGATTATTTCTCAGAGGGCCCAGGACTGCATTAGTTTGGAAACATTATTTCTCAGAGGGCCCAGGGACTGCATTAGTTTGGAAACATTATTTCTCAGAGGGCCCAGGGACTGCATTAGTTTGGAAACATTATTTCTCAGAGGGCCCAGGGACTGCATTAGTTTGGAAACATTATTTCTCAGAGGGCCCAGGGACTGCATTAGTTTGGAAACATTATTTCTCAGAGGGCCCAGGGACTGCATTAGTTTGGAAACATTATTTCTCAGAGGGCCCAGGGACTGCATTAGTTTGGAAACATTGTTTCTCAGAGGGCCCAGGGACTGCATTAGTTTGGAAACATTGTTTCTCAGAGGGCCCAGGGACTGCATTAGTTTGGAAACATTGTTTCTCAGAGGGCCCAGGGACTGCATTAGTTTGGAAACATTGTTTCTCAGAGGGCCCAGGGACTGCATTAGTTTGGAAACATTGTTTCTCAGAGGGCCCAGGGACTGCATTAGTTTGGAAACATTGTTTCTCAGAGGGCCCAGGGACTGCATTAGTTTGGAAACATTGTTTCTCAGAGGGCCCAGGGACTGCATTAGTTTGGAAACATTGTTTCTCAGAGGGCCCAGGGACTGCATTAGTTTGGAAACATTGTTTCTCAGAGGGCCCAGGGACTGCATTAGTTTGGAAACATTGTTTCTCAGAGGGCCCAGGGACTCCATTAGTTTGGAAACATTGTTTCTCAGAGGGCCCAGGGACTGCATTAGTTTGGAAACATTGTTTCTCAGAGGGCCCAGGGACTGCATTAGTTTGGAAACATTGTTTCTCAGAGGGCCCAGGGACTGCATTAGTTTGGAAACATTGTTTCTCAGAGGGCCCAGGGACTGCATTAGTTTGGAAACATTATTTCTCAGAGGGCCCAGGAACTGCATTAGTTTGGAAACATTGTGAATGTTTTACATGAAGTCATGACATTTTTAGAAAATGAGAACTGTACCCTTAGAGCCTTTGTAAATATATAAAATAAATTGGATAGGATTGACCTCACCCACCCACCTCTACATCCAAAATATTTGTGTGTATGAAAAATTGGAGGCACTGCATATGCACTACCAAATCAACGGATGGAGATGGTTATTGCAAATTTTCAACTATGGAAAACTCTAAATATACACCTTTCCAATGTTGTTTGTGATAATCCAAGTGGACCCCTGACTCATCCATTTATTTATTATTAGATTTTTGTTTACAAGCCCCTTACCTTTAAACAACATTTCTGTGTGCTTACGCAGGTGCTGGAAGATGCGGGCTTTGTGAATGTTCTCGCAGAGGACCGCACTGACCAGTTCGTGGCCGTACTCCAGAAGGAGCTCAACAGGACTCAAGCCATCAAGGATGAGTTTATCAAGGTAAACTCAGTGGTACAGTCATGTCTCATTTATCTGCTAAGGGAAGAATCTTCTCTGGTATATAAATAATATAAAAGTGGTATTGTTTATTTTAGGCACATGAAAAATTATTTAAGCTAAACAGGACAATTTATAAATAATTTAGTTTCATCAATGTCATGACAAATTGGAATATTGTGCAATTAACAGACACACTCATATAATGCGATGAGTGCTGGTTCTCCAGTGTTACTCTAACTAAAATGCAGAAAAGTTTAATTGCAGATTTTGATTTTTCAGGAGTTTTCACAGACTGACTACGACGCCATTGTAAACGGATGGAAAGACAAGTTGGTGCGTTGTGGACAGGGTGACCAACGCTGGGGGTTCTTCTACGCAGAGAAGGCCCTCGATTCTTAGAGGTCATGCAGAAACAGTGACAATTTAAGCAAGAACCGTGACTACAACAATTTGTGGACCGTTGATGAACAATGCCCAGCTGGAACCAATGATTCAATTAGTGCCATATGTTGTGTTAGTTTTGACGATATACCCTGTGACATGGGGGATGTGGAACTTTTGTTTGTAGGAGTTGTTACGTTTCATCCAATCAGTATTTATATGAAGTTTGATGACAGTAACTATTTGATCCTCTGCACAGCAAGCGTTTAAATTAAGTAATTTTGGTTTATTTTAGGTGTTTGTTAGGACAATTTCTGCTTTAAAATGATAGTGTTTTCTCTGTTTCTGTTTTTAAAATGTATTGTTGTGGCCACTCAAAAACAATGGCCAATGTATTGTTGTGGCCACTCAAAAACAATGGCCAATGTATTGTTGTGGCCACTCAAAAACAATGGCCAATGTATTGTTGTGGCCACTCAAAAACAATGGCCAATGTATTGTTGTGGCCACTCAAAAACAATGGCCAATGCTAAATGACAGCTACTTTAATTCCCTGGTACTTGTTACAAATACAGTCCAACCTCGCTTTATGGTCACCTCACTAATACAGCCACCTTGTCATTATGGTCACCTCACTAATACAGCCACCTTGTCATTATGGTCACCTCACTAATACAGCCACCTTGTCATTATGGTCACCTTGGGACTGTCCAACATTATTTCCATAACAATAAAGTATAGAACGTTTAAATCCACTAATACAGTCACCTCACTATTCAGGTCACTTTGGGTGACCTTTATAGTGAGGTGACACTGTGTGCTGACACAGCCAAGTTTCGTTTATCCACACACTTTGGTTTCCGATGGTTTTGGCCACATTAACGAAGCATGCCGTTTAGTGAATCACGGAATAATTATGTCATTTACAGTGTGTTGAGATTGCCTCTACAAAAACATGGGGATTCTGGGAATCAACCGCTTAATTACGTGAATAGAATCAAATTGCTCTGGCACAAAGTGATTCTATTAAGTCCACTGCAGCAATATAGTAGATGATTGATGTTTTACAGATCATTCAGTGAAACAGCCATATTGTAGCAAGTATAGGCACTGTGTGTACCCAGCATTACACGCAGATGATGTCGCTTTATTCATGCCTGAAATGTGAAAACATGCCAAGTTGAGGCTAAGCAAAATACCAGGCAAGTGCACATGTAGCCATGCTGTTAAGTGACAGCAGTATGAAGCCATGCTGGTATGTGACAGCAGTATGTAGCCATGCTGGTATGTGACAGCAGTATGTAGCCATGCTGGTATGTGACAGCAGTATGTAGCCATGCTGGTATGTGACAGCAGTATGTAGCCATGCTGGTATGTGACAGCAGTATGTAGCCATGCTGGTATGTGACAGCAGTATGTAGCCATGCTGGTATGTGACAGCAGTATGTAGCCATGCTGGTAAGTGACAGCAGTATGTAGCCATGCTGGTATGTGACAGCAGTATGTAGCCATGCTGGTATGTGACAGCAGTATGTAGCCATGCTGGTATGTGACAGCAGTATGTAGCCATGCTGGTATGTGACAGCAGTATGTAGCCATGCTGGTATGTGACAGCAGTATGTAGCCATGCTGGTATGTGACAGCAGTATGTAGCCATGCTGGTATGTGACAGCAGTATGTAGCCATGCTGGTATGTGACAGCAGTATGTAGCCATGCTGGTATGTGACAGCAGTATGTAGCCATGCTGGTATGTGACAGCAGTATGTAGCCATGCTGGTATGTGACAGCAGTATGTAGCCATGCTGGTATGTGACAGCAGTATGTAGCCATGCTGGTATGTGACAGCAGTATGTAGCCATGCTGGTATGTGACAGCAGTATGTAGCCATGCTGGTATGTGACAGCAGTATGTAGCCATGCTGGTATGTGACAGCAGTATGTAGCCATGCTGGTATGTGACAGCAGTATGTAGCCATGCTGGTATGTGACAGCAGTATGTAGCCATGCTGGTATGTGACAGCAGTATGTAGCCATGCTGGTATGTGACAGCAGTATGTAGCCATGCTGGTATGTGACAGCAGTATGTAGCCATGCTGGTATGTGACAGCAGTATGTAGCCATGCTGGTATGTGACAGCAGTATGTAGCCATGCTGGTATGTGACAGCAGTATGTAGCCATGCTGGTATGTGACAGCAGTATGTAGCCATGCTGGTATGTGACAGCAGTATGTAGCCATGCTGGTATGTGACAGCAGTATGTAGCCATGCTGGTATGTGACAGCAGTATGTAGCCATGCACATGATGGAAAGGGCACATAATTAGTGTATTGTTTGTTGTGTTAACTTTAGGCTAGCTTAATGAGTGTTATTTTACAATGTTAATACTATGCAGATTATTTTAGGATGTCATTTAAAAATTTGTTTTTGATGTTGTATCCCAGATAAAATTAATTATTAGGTACATTACTCGGTGTGGCGACAGACAGGGGCATTACTGTGAAACATATATTTTAAACAGAATGTGCACAAAGAGCTGACAACAGTAGTCTGTTCTTGACAGGAGAAACTAAATGATTGTTGGTGAGGAAGTCTGACTTTTTAAACAGACTAAATGATATCAATGATATTAAGCATAATTACCTCTCAAAAAACTTTGTGTTCTTTCTGAGAGGTAATTATGCTTAATATTAATAACCAAGAAACCAGATCATCTATCCATTCAAAGATATCAATGATGTTCTTACAATCACGAACTTGTTAAGAGTATTCTTGTATCAATGCATCAATTACCATATGTACTTGGAAAGCGTGCATTTTTACTGCATGAAGTTGGTGTATGATCATATTAAATAATTGTGCTTTGTGGTGCTAAAAATATAGCTTCGTTTGATGTTGATAATGTATACTGTATAACCATATCCTTTCTACAAGCTTCTCCTTAAATAATTTGAAAGAATACATGTTGTCATTATCAGTTTTTTTAATATTAATTGGCTTTATGAATGAGAAGTAAAGAGCATGTTAGGACATCAGTGGTTGTCATGGTATTGGTTGCTAGGTACCAGACAATGGGAGTCATTTCAGTGGCTCTCATGGTCTGCCAGAATCAGTTCACAAAGACTTGGAAGGAATGGTTTGGAACTAATGGCTTTCAGCAGTTAGGAACTGCTGGGACATCCTGCAGATGGCCCTACCTGAAGGTGGGGGATCTACTGAGGTTAATGTTGACATACTTCCTCCCCAGTGCAGCGGTATGCATATCCAGGCAGATTCCATGTCACCACTGGTGTTGAAAGATGATGACACAATGTGGCTTCATGGCAGCATCACATCCAACAGTGACAGTAAATGTTACTTCAGCCTACGTAGGAGTGCCCGGTTCTTCCTGGCAGGTGCACCCAAAATGAGTGGATTGAGCATGTGCAGCTTTGGGAATAACAGAAGTGGCAACTTCGAGGACCAGGTTCTTCTTCCCTACGAAAGTCATTGTGAGCTGCGCAGGGCCAGATCAAGTATTGACCTCAATTTGTGGGTGCAACCACAGGAGGCGCCACCTCCGCGACTGAAGGTTATTGACCCGAGGAAGGAACGGGAATACTTCCGGAGGCAGCTGCAACGGGATCCCGACATCATTGCAGCGATTCCATGTCTTCCACGATTTGCTTCAGGGCGGGGAGTGGAGTACATGCACACGAGGACAAACAACAATGGAATGCCCATGATGGCTGGAGCTGGTCAGTATGGAAGCGTCTACCTCGCCAGACACAACCCTACTGGTCAGTTAGTGACCATCAAGCTACTGTCCAGCGAGACGACAACGCTCTTCGACTTGGCCCTCGAGGCTAGCATCAATCAACACCTAGAGGTCACCACTGTCGTGCCGAACTTCTGGGGTATTGGAATAGTTGAACGAGATGACCGCTACCTGAGGTACTGCCTCCTGCAGGAGTATGTGGGCAATGCAAGAACACTGGAGGGATATGACATAGACCTACTCATAACCGTCAACAAACTTGGCCAGTATTTCCATGAGTGTATCCCACCATTTGATTCGGTCGACTGGACAGCACTGTGTTGTCGCATAGTAATAGCAATGAACTCCATCCACCGGATGGGTGTCATCATCAACGACCTGAAGGGAGACAACATTCTCATCAGGTTCTGTGGTGTCAAAAATCACATCTTTTTTATCGACTTTGGCTTGGCACGCTATCGCACTGACCTTTGTATTGACTTCGGCCTACAAACAGACGAAGAACGTGAACATTTCCTTGCGTGTTTCTTCATCACTGCGCCGGAGATCGTCTACACTGGGCGGTGTTACGAGGTGAGCGATGTCTTCAGCCTCGGTTGGCTACTGGCCACCATCAGCAAGAGATGTAATCTGCCACAGATGCGAGGTATTGTGGACTGGTGTCTACAGCCTCTGCCTGGACACCGGCCAAATGCCAAGCAACTCGTACAGACCACTAAAGACATCTTCTATGATGCCATCTGTCGGAAGATGTTGCTATGTCAGCCTCAGTATCTTCTCTCCCAACTGTGGAGGCTGTATGCACAATCACCTGATAATTTTATATGCAAATAAAATAAATAACTTTTTAAAGGTAACTTTTCTGTAAAAGCTCAACAGATTTTAGGTGATTAATTATTAATAAAAATTGTGTTTGCTAAGTAAATGTATAAGTTTGAATGAGGTGTGAATATAGTGATCCTGGCTGCCAAGTTGTGTAGCCACTGTAGCTTTCACATGAGGCATAGCTAGAATTGGTCTGTTATACACCATTTCTTCTGTGAATCTTAGACCACAAGAATGGGTAATCAAGTTTTACTCATTATTGTCTGCACTGACTAATAACACAGGATCCATACTTTACTTGTATCAGAAACACAATTGCAATAATATCTAGAAGATTATTTACTTAAGCTGGGTTTACACGAGGAGATATCGACGAGCCTATACCATCACATGTGACCAGATAGCTTCTTTATCATTCGTGAATACTGCATCATGGTGATGTCGCATGAAATAGAATTATCCTATTTTGAAGTGACATCACGTGTGACATAAAAACAGCTTGAACAAAGCCATTGTTGCAGCAATGATATTGGCTTGCGTAATCCCAGCTAACAGTAAACGTGCTTGTTTTCTATTTCTCTGAAGACCATCTGTAGCATCTGGTATAACAAAAACATGACCTTTACATCCCTTTTATTAAACATCATCCAAACTATATACAAACATGCACATATTAAATTGAAGATATTTGTTTTCTTTTACGCTGCCAAAATAGTTCTTCAAACATTTATTTCTTACATATAAGAAAACAGTTATGGCAGTGAACACCCTGCTCAAGACCCTCACTGCTCACGACCCACACCCTGCTCAACACCCTCACTGCTCACGACCCACACCCTGCTCAACACCCTCACTTCTCACGGCCCACACCCTGCTCAACACCCTCACTGCTCACGACCCACACCCTGCTCAACACCCTCACTGCTCACGACCCACACCCTGCTCAACACCCTCACTTCTCACGACCCACACCCTGCTCAAGACCCTCACTGCTCACGACCCACACCCTGCTCAACATCCTCACTTCTCACGGCCCACACCCTGCTCAACACCCTCACTGCTCACGACCCACACCCTGCTCAAGACCCGCACTTCTCACGACCCACACCCTGCTCAACATCCTCACTGCTCACGACCCACACCCTGCTCAAGACCCTCACTTCTCACGACCCACACCCTGCTCAACATCCTCACTGCTCACGACCCACCCTGCTCAACACCCTCACTTCTCACGGCCCACACCCTGCTCAACACCCTCACTGCTCACGACCCACACCCTGCTCAAGACCCTCACTTCTCACGACCCACACCCTGCTCAACATCCTCACTGCTCACGACCCACACCCTGCTCAAGACCCTCACTTCTCACGACCCACACCCTGCTCAACACCCTCACTGCTCACGACCCACACCCTGCTCAAACCCTCACTTCTCACGACCCACACCCTGCTCAACACCCTCACTGCTCAGGGCCCACACCCTGCTCAACACCCTCACTGCTCAGGGCCCACACCCTGCTCAACACCCTCACTGCTCACGGCCCACACTCTGCTCAACACCCTCACTGCTCACGACCCACACTCTGCTCAACACCCTCACTGCTCACGACCCACACCCTGCTCAACACCCTCATTGCTCACGACCCACACCCTGCTCAACACCCTCATTGCTCACGACCCACACCTGTTAAAAATGATAAACCAATACAGCCAACCGTCTCTTTCACCTACCGCAATGTTGCACACACAGAACCCTGTTAGAGAATGTTAAAATCACCCTATAGTGAGTGGCATTACCCCCACACACTCACTCCGTGAGGGTGATTGACCGCATGCCAGCAATGGCACTGGCGAGTCTACGGGGAGCAGAGTCAGCAGTCTGTTGGTATGATGCCACCGGGACCTTCAGCAAGGACATGATGTCTTTGATGTTGTCAGATGATGCAAGGCCAAGGTCATCCAGCACATTCACCAGGTAATCTAAGAACCAACAACAGGAAAAGTTGTAGTTTCATAACACAGAGTTCTTATATGTTTAGTGATACACAAACAAAATGTGTTCTTATCGCTAATAACACTGAACGACTCGGTTGCTGTCAACTATGAAATGACTCATCTGGCGTGTTGAATGCGGTGTCATTTGTGAAATGACTCCTCGACTATGTCAGTGGTGAGTTGCCAAACCAAAATGTTTTCTTATTTTTTTGTGGTGTCAACTGTGAAATGACTCAATTATGTCACTGATGAGTTGCTGTGTCAAATGTGATATTAACTGTGAAATGACTCACCTATGTCAGTGATGAGTTGCTGTGTCGAGTGCGATGTCAACTGTGGCACCTGAAGGATCACCTCCGTGTAGACGTGCATCGTTCCGCGTGCCACCGACTCAAGCCACACGTCTGCCAGACTCTCAAGCGACTCGGCTGGAACAACGCAGTCATCACATGTCTCAATAATTAATCATTTATTATCTCCAACCAAACTCTTACAAAGGCAAAGAGATCATACTACACGACTCAAACAAAATTACACATCAAAACAAACAGTGTAGCAGGTAAAAAAGAAGTATGTTCTTATGTTGCTCATCCACAAAATATATTAATAAATCACACATACTGAGTTAACAGTGGTTTTATGCTGCTATCAGGTTGATGTTGATGGAGGAAGGTATTTTGCTGCAAAACGCTATATATCCCATCATTAGGACTGCTCAGATTGGTTCCTTCACAACTTCAATGGGAAACATCCACACTATTTGTTCACATGATTCCACTGCTGTCTATTTGTTCACATGATTCCACCGCTGTCTATTTGTTCACATGATTCCACCGCTGTCTCTAGTTAAGTAATCATTTACACAGCTGAGTGAACTGAGACAATGTGGAATAAACAAAACTGCACAGCTTTCTAAATGTCAACAGAAAAAATTAATTTTGGACACAAAAGTGATGCGCAGAATACCAATTTGATGCATTTGACAGAACAAAAAGATGTCATCACAAACAGATGTTACAAATTTGTAAAACATTCCTGCATTTTTCTCTTTTGCCATTTCATCCAGTTTGCTTTATCTAGGTTCCTGAATATTTTCTAGCAGCAGTAGTACTGAAGAAAATGGCCTTAGATGCAGCTAAATGGTCATTTAGCACTTGTTTATATGTTGCGCGTGAAGTGTACCATGATCTGAGTTGTACATACATTAACAAGATGTAGATACTGAGGCTGCAGACATTGAGATGCTGTATGAACTCACACTGAATAGTCGTGTAGGGCAGGTTACTGTGTCGGAGGGCAGTTGTAAGGGCAGGGTTGTCTTCCAAGGAGAAGGGATCCAGCTGCTGAGGCAGGGTCATCAAGTATTGGCCAATCTAAGGTCAAACAACAGGGTCATCAAGTACTGGCCAATCCTGGGTCAAACAACAGGGTCATCAAGAACTGGCCAATCTAAGGTCAAACAACAGGGTCATCAAGTACTGGCTAACCCAGGGTCAAACAACAGGGTCATCAAGTACTGGCTAACCCAGGGTCAAACAACAGTGTCATCAAGTATTGGCCAATCCAGGGTCAAACAACAGAGTCATCAAGTACTGACCAATCTAAGGTCAAACAACAGGGTCATCAAGTACTGGCCAATCCAGGTTCAAACAACAGGGTTATCAAGTACTGACCAATCTAAGGTCAAACAACAGGGTCATCAAGTACTGGCCAATCCAGGGTCAAACAACAGGGACATCAAGTACTTTCCAATCTACAGTCAAACGTGGAAAAGGGAAGGAGGAATAGACAATTGACAGTTTACTGCGAACTATGGCAGGGAATGAAAGGCTAATCAAACCCAAGACAATAGACTGTCCACTGGGATGATAACCTGGTGGATAATTACAGCTACCACTAATCACTCTCCCTGGCTGTAAATATCTAGGGCAGGCATTGCAACCCACCCCAACAGTACCTAGACAACACAAGGGAGTCATTTGACTGCATTGTTTCATTGAACATGTAATCTCTGATGCCATCAACCTATAGACCAGTTGGTATTTTCATGTTGTATGAATAACAGCTCAGCCATTGACAATCAATCAATACGTTGTAAAAGTGGATTCAGAGGTCAGACAACGGTTTCATAATCTGCTGAGGATACTGCTCATTACAGAGCACTTTTTCCAATGGCATGTTGTGAACTTGTGAAAGTGAATCTAACAATAATAATTATTCAAAGAATTATGCATGCGTTTGATTGCGCATTTGACAAATCAAATGTTTGTGGGTCACATTCATGCATATACATGCACACACAATGCACACACAATGCACACAATATACACACAGTGCATACAAAGTGCAAACATACACACATTCACAAATACTGCACACATACACACAATGCACCCACAACACAGCACACATATACACAACGCACCCACAACACAGCACACATATACACAATGCACCCACAACACAGCACACATATACATAAAGCACCCACAACACAGCACACATACACATAATGCACCCACAACACCGCACACATACACACAATGCACCCACAACACAGCACACATATACACAATACACCCACATCACAGCACACATATACACAATGCACCCACAACACAGCACACATATACACAAGGCACCCACAACACAGCACACATACACACAATGCACCCACAACACAGCATACATACACACAATGCACCCACAACACAGCACACACACACACACACACAATGCACCCACAACACAGCACACATACACACAATGCACCCACAACACAGCACAAAAGCACATTATGCACCCACAACACAGCACACATACACACAATGCACCCACAACACAGCACACATACACACAATGCACCCACAACACAGCAAACATATACACAATGCATCCACAACACACCACATATACACACAATGCACCCACAACACAGCACACATACACACAATGCACCCACAACACAGCACACATACACAAAATGCACCTACAACACAGCACACATATACACAATGCACCCACAACACACCACACATACACACAATGCACCAACAACACAGCACACATACACACAATGCACCCACAACACAGCACACACACACACACACACACACACACACACACACACACACACACACACACACACACACACACACACACACACACACACACACACACACACACACACACAATGCACCCACAACACAGCACACATACACACAATGCACCCACAACACAGCACAAATACACACAACACACCCACAACACAGCACACATACACACAACGCACCCACAATACAGCACACATACACACAACACACCCACAACACAGCACACATACACACAATGCACCTACAACACAGCACACATACACACAATGCACCCACAACACCGCACACATACACACAATGCACCAACAACACAGCACACATATACACAATACACCCACATCACAGCACACATATACACAATGCACCCACAACACAGCACACATATACACAAGGCACCCACAACACAGCACACATACACACAATGCACCCACAACACAGCATACATACACACAATGCACCCACAACACAGCACACACACACACACACACACACAATGCACCCACAACACAGCACACATACACACAATGCACCCACAACACAGCACAAAAGCACATTATGCACCCACAACACAGCACACATACACACAATGCACCCACAACACAGCACACATACACACAATGCACCCACAACACAGCAAACATATACACAATGCATCCACAACACACCACATATACACACAATGCACCCACAACACAGCA
>OY759267.1:56714084-56876584 GCA_963662155.1 Lamellibrachia columna
AGTGTTTACTGATGAAATAACTGTCTGCAACAAAACACAAGATTTATCTAAAAACGCACAAATTGGAGATAACGTGTTTTGCAGATAAACAGTTGTTCTGTTCTTTATATTGCTGGAAGTTTCTGGGAGTTAGTGAAGTGGCTTTCCCAGACATCCTTTCCCAGACATCCTTTCCCAGACATCCTTTCCCAGACATCCTTTCCCAGACATCCTTTCCCAGACATCCTTTCCCAGACATCCTTTCCCAGACATCCTTTCCCAGACATGTTCCCCTTAAACCTGTAGGAAATACAACTCACATGACAGATACACAGAGAACGCCAAGTGACTCACCTCCATGGTTGACACCAGGGTGAGCTGCTGCTGCAGCGGCGCAAACACAATGTCAAAGGCGAACTTGTGAATGACCTCACTGAGTGCATACATCTCTTGTTTGACATCACCAGGCATCAAGGGACCATCACCTAGGAGTAGGAAGCAGGGGGATAGGACAGAGAATAGGACACAGGAGGATAGGACAGAGAATGGGACACAGGGGGATAGGACAGAGAATAGGACACAGGGTGGGGGTAGGACAGAGCATAGGACAAAGGGGATGTCACCAGAGACATGTTGCTTACAGCATGTCACTTGTGACATTTTTCTGCCAGCATGTCACCAGGGTAATGTTGCCTGGGATATGTTACATGGGGCATGTCTCCTCAGGTCAGATATCAACACATGCACACACGCATGCATGCAAGCATGCAAGCATGCAAGCATGCAAGCATGCATGCATGCACACACAATCATGCATGCACGCACACACAATCACACTGTGTAAGAGGACAATAAAGTGTTAATTGAAAATGATATTGACTATATTTGTATTTATATTGCTAACATATTTCATGAAAAATGCAGAGAATGTTGTTGAAATTGTTGAAGAAGCAACACGTTACACGTGTCCTTCACAAAGCTTTCAGCTTCACACTACCCATGTAACTATGCACTGAGTCATTATCTTCCCACCTTCCTCCAGTGCAGTGACCAGCGAATCGAAAGTAGCGCGGTCTCCATCGCTGGCTAGCAGCAATGTCCGGTAGTCGTGGAATGGGTTCTTCTTTCCGGTGCCTCTGAAAGTAACCAAATGGAGATAGCAAATCAGAAAGTGACCAAGTAGAGATAGCAAGTCAGAAAGTGACCAAGTGGAGATAGCAAGTCAGAAAGCGTCCAAGTGGAGATAGCAAATCAGAAAGTGACCAAGTGGAGATAGCAAGTCAGAAAGTGACCAAGTGGAGATAGCAAGTCAGAAAGCATCCAAGTGGAGATAGCAAGTCAGAAAGTGACCAAGTGGAGATAGCAAGTCAGAAAGTGACCAAGTGGAGATAGCAAGTCAGAAAGTGACCAAGTGGAGATAGCAAGTCAGAAAGTGACCAAGTGAAGATAGCAAGTCAGAAAGTGACCAAGTGGAGATAGCAAGTCAGAAAGTGACCAGGTGGAGATAGCAAGTCAGAAAGTGACCAAGTGGGGATAGCAAGTCAGAAAGCATCCAAGTGGAGATAGCAAGTCAGAAAGTGACCAAGTGGAGATAGCAAGTCAGAAAGTGACCAAGTGGAGATAGCAAGTCAGAAAGTGACCAAGTGGAGATAGCAAGTCAGAAAGTGACCAAGTGAAGATAGCAAGTCAGAAAGTGACCAAGTGGAGATAGCAAGTCAGAAAGTGACCAAGTGGAGATAGCAAGTCAGAAATTGACCAAGTGGAGATAGCAAGTCAGAAAGTGACCAAGTGGAGATAGCAAGTCAGAAAGCATCCAAGTGGAGATAGCAAGTCAGAAAGTGACCAAGTGGAGATAGCAAGTCAGAAAGCGTCCAAGTAGACAGGAAGTCAGAAAGCATCCAAGTAGATAGCAAGTTAGAAAGCGTCCAAGTAGATAGGAAGTCAGAAAGCATCCAAGTAGATAGCAAGTTAGAAAGCATCCAAGTAGATAGGAAGTCAGAAAGTGACCAGGTGGAGATAGCAAGTCAGAAAGTGACCAAGTGGAGATAGCAAGTCAGAAAGTGACCAAGTGGAGATAGCAAGTCAGAAAATGACCAAGTGGAGATAGCAAGTCAGAAAGTGACCAGGTGGAGATAGCAAGTCAGAAAGAAACCAAGTGGAGATAGCAAGTCAGAAAGTAACCAAGTGGAGATAGCAAGTCAGAAAGTGACCAAGTGGAGATAGCAAGTCAGAAAGTGACCAAGTGGAGATAGCAAGTCAGAAAGTGACCAGGTGGAGATAGCAAGTCAGAAAGTGACCAAGTGGAGATAGCAAATCAGAAAGTGACCAAGTGGAGATAGCAAGTCAGAAAGTGACCAGGTGGAGATAGCAAGTCAGAAAGTGACCAAGTGGAGATAGCAAGTCAGAAAGTGACCAAGTGGAGATAGCAAGTCAGAAAGTGACCAAGTGGAGATAGCAAGTCAGAAAGTGACCAGGTGGAGATAGCAAGTCAGAAAGTGACCAAGTGGAGATAGCAAGTCAGAAAGTGACCAGGTGGAGATAGCAAGTCAGAAAGTGACCAAGTGGAGATAGCAAGTCAGAAAGTGACCAAGTGGAGATAGCAAGTCAGAAAATGACCAAGTGGAGATAGCAAGTCAGAAAGTGACCAGGTGGAGATAGCAAGTCAGAAAGAAACCAAGTGGAGATAGCAAGTCAGAAAGTAACCAAGTGGAGATAGCAAGTCAGAAAGTGACCAAGTGGAGATAGCAAGTCAGAAAGCATCCAAGTGGAGATAGCAAGTCAGAAAGTGACCAAGTGGAGATAGCAAGTCAGAAAGCATCCAAGTGGAGATAGCAAGTCAGAAAGTGACCAAGTGGAGATAGCAAGTCAGAAAGCATCCAAGTGGAGATAGCAGACTACAAAATGACTGCTTCGGTTGGTGACTTAGTGTATCACTTATAGGTGACACTTTGTGATGTCAAATGTGATGCAGTGCTGCTGAAATGGGTTATATGATACATAGTGGGAGACATAAACAGTGTCACAACATGCTTTGTTGTAGAGTTTAAGCAAATTACTCTAGTTTAGTTATTCATGATAGTTGGATAGTTGAATACATTCTTGCTTGAAAAACAGGAAATACAGATAGTGACACTGTCCAAAAACGGGACTGAATAAGTGACAGTGCTTCAGTAAATGACAGTGCTTCAGTAAATGACAGTGCTTCAGTAAATGACAGTGCTTCAGTAAATGACTGTGCTTCAGTAAATGACAGTGCTTCAGTAAATGACAGTGCTTCAGTAAGTGACAGTGCTTCAGTAAATGACAGTGCTTCAGTAAATGACAGTGCTTCAGTAAATGACTGTGCTTCAGTAAATGACAGTGCTTCAGTAAATGACAGTGCTTCAGTAAGTGACAGTGCTTCAGTAAATGACAGTGCTTCAGTAAATGAGTGCTTCAGTAAATGACAGTGCTTCAGTAAATGACTGTGCTTCAGTAAATGACAGTGCTTCAGTAAATGACAGTGCTTCAGTAAGTGACAGTGCTTCAGTAAATGACAGTGTTTCAGTAAATGACAGTGCTTCAGTAAATGACAGTGCTTCAGTAAATGACAGTGCTTCAGTAAATGACAATGCTTCAGTAAATGACAGTGCTTCAGTAAGTGACAGTGCTTCAGTAAGTGACAGTGCTTCAGTAAGTGACAGTGCTTCTGTAAGTGACAGTGCTTCAGTAAGTGACAGTGTTTCACAAAGTGACAGTGCTTCAGTAAGTGACAGTGCTTCTGTAAGTGACAGTGCTTCTGTAAGTGACAGTGCTTCAGTAAGTGACAGTGTTTCACAAAGTGACAGTGCTTCAGTAAGTGACACAGCTTCAGTAAGTGACAGTGGTTCTGTAAGTGACAGTGTTTCAGTAGGTGACAGTGCTTCAGTAAGTGGCATAGCTTCAGTAAGTGACACAGCTTCAGTAAGTGACAGTGGTTCTGTAAGTGACAATGTTTCAGTAGGTGACAGTGCTTCAGTAAGTGACATTGCTTCAGTAAGTGACAGTGGTTCTGTAAGTGACAGTGTTTCAGTAGGTGATAGTGCTTCAGTAAGTGACATAGCTTCAGTAAGTGACACAGCTTCAGTAAGTGACAGTGGTTCTGTAAGTGACAATGTTTCAGTAGGTGACAGTGCTTCAGTAAGTGACATAGCTTCAGTAAGTGACAGTGGTTCTGTAAGTGACAGTGTTTCAGTAGGTGACAGTGCTTCAGTAAGTGACATAGCTTCAGTAAGTGACAGTGGTTCTGTAAGTGACAATGTTTCAGTAGGTGACAGTGCTTCAGTAAGTGACATTGCTTCAGTAAGTGACATTGCTTCAGTAAGTGACAGTGTTTCAGTAGGTGACAGTGCTTCAGTAAGTGACATTGCTTCAGTAAGTGACAGTGCTCCAGTAGGTGACATTGCTTCAGTAAGTGATAGTGCTCCAGTAAGTGACAGTGCTCCAGTAGGTGACAGTGCTCCAGTAAGTGACAGTGCTCCAGTAGGTGACAGTGCTCCAGTAAGTGACAGTGCTTCAGTAAGTGACATTGCTTCAGTAAGTGACAGTGCTCCAGTAGGTGACATTGCTTCAGTAAGTGATAGTGCTCCAGTAAGTGACAGTGCTCCAGTAGGTGACAGTGCTCCAGTAAGTGACAGTGCTCCAGTAGGTGACAGTGCTCCAGTAAGTGACAGTGCTTCAGTAAGTGACATTGCTTCAGTAAGTGACAGTGCTCCAGTAGGTGACATTGCTTCAGTAAGTGACAGTGCTCCAGTAAGTGACAGTGCTCCAGTAAGTGACAGTGCTCCAGTAAGTGACAGTGTTCCAGTAGGTGACAGTGCACCCTGTTAGTTCTCACCTGAGTGGGGAGGCAATGGGAGAGGTTGGGGTGGGGGGACAGTATTTCTCAGCACAGCTGACAATGTCAATCAGTAGCTGCTGATGAAACTCCTCCGTGTTCAGGATCAGGTCTCCTGCAACAAATGATAGGATCGTAAGGTAGGGCGATATTTTGTGTGGGTGTTTGCTACTAGAGGGCAGCTTTCATTTACGTACTTCCCCTACAAGAGGGCAACACTTAAATATATAATCTGAACCTAGTTTGCCTAAAAAAAGATAACTATGTTCTAGGCTTTTTGCTAAGTGATCCACCTCCTTAATCATATGATTTATCTTAGCAACTTGGGTGTCCATGTGGATGGGTTCTACAATATTATAATTTCTCTCAGTCACTTGGGTGTCTCTGTGGATAGGTTAAACTGTCTTATCATTTATCCACATGTGGGTCGAAAATAAGTGCTAAGTCTTGTTTTGTGTAGAACACTGGTCGACACTCCAGACAACCCTCCAGACAGTGAGACAGTCAAAGGGTCAGACTTACAGTGTCTCAAACACACAGATTCAGAACAATGCAATGTATAGATTACAGAGTCTGAACTGACCGCAAGTCTGGGCGATACGCAGGCAGTTCTGGAAGAGTGACCAGTCCTCTGCATCCATGCAGGAGGTGTCAACGCGACACTTCTCCCGCACGTTAGTCAGCACTCGGCGAAACTCCCTTATGTAGTCGAGGAAGTAATTCTACAAAGTTAGACACATTCATCTGATCATCTCAGCCACGTTTACAGTGTTAGTCAACACTTATTGGTACTTCCCAGAGAAGTTGAAATGGCCTTGGAATGAACAGGTCTGCCAGGGGGTGAAGTGTAAAGCACTTTGAGCGGTCCTACGGACTGGATACTGCGCTATATAAGAACGTACTTTTTTTTATTATTTTATTGCACAAAGACACAGTTCTTTATTTTTCATATCATCAGCAAAGACCCCAAAATTGACCGAATTTAAATGTATGTCATTAGAAGACATGAACAATGTTCCCCAAATGTTTCCCGAAGACACAACAACCTGATTCAGTTTGCCAGAAGGTAATATGGTAGAAGGTGTCATATTAAGTTAAACCTACTTATTAAAAATAATCTTCTGCACGCCAGAATAATTATTTCCAAAATATACTGCTACCAAAATATTATCATACAAAGATAAACAGTTTCTATTGACTTATCTTACCTGCAGTGCTTCGAGTAGACTGACGTATTGACTTATCTTACCTGCAGTGCTTCGAGTAGACTGATGTATTGACTTATCTTACCTGCAGTGCTTCGAGTAGACTGACGTATTGACTTATCTTACCTGCAGTGCTTCGAGTAGACTGACGTATTGACTTATCTTACCTGCAGTGCTTCGAGTAGACTGACGTATTGACTTATCTTACCTGCAGTGCTTCGAGTAGACTGACGTATTGACTTATCTTACCTGCAGTGCTTCGAGTAGACTGACGTATTGACTTATCTTACCTGCAGTGCTTCGAGTAGACTGACGTATTGACTTATCTTACCTGCAGTGCTTCGAGTAGACTGACGTATTGACTTATCTTACCTGCAGTGCTTCGAGTAGACTGACGTATTGACTTATCTTACCTGCAGTGCTTCGAGTAGACTGACGTATTGACTTATCTTACCTGCAGTGCTTCGAGTAGACTGACGTATTGACTTATCTTACCTGCAGTGCTTCGAGTAGACTGACGTATTGACTTATCTTACCTGCAGTGCTTCGAGTAGACTGACGTATTGACTTATCTTACCTGCAGTGCTTCGAGTAGACTGACGTATTGACTTATCTTACCTGCAGTGCTTCGAGTAGACTGACGTATTGACTTATCTTACCTGCAGTGCTTCGAGTAGACTGACGTAGCCGCAGCCATTACTCAACTGTATACATCGCTCGTTTGCCTGAAAACACAACATTTTTCTCTATTAATAATAACTACAACCATCACAGCATTACAACACAATAAGTAAAACTTATATAGCTCCAATGTCCTTGGAACCTGAGGTCGGAGGTTAGGCAGTCTTTGTGCTGGGTTATACAAGGTCATGTCACCAACACTTGGATGAGCACACCACGCTGCTGAGGGCTGCGAGATCAAGAAAGTTGGTTTTCAGGTGACACCGAAATGTTATTATATTTCTTGCTGATTTAACGCTAATAGGAAGTGTTCTCCATAGAGCTAGTGCTAGAGTGCTAGAGCTAGTGCTAGAGCTAGTGCTAGAGCTAGTGCTAGAGCTAGTGCTAGAGCTAGAGCTAGTGCTAGAGCTAGTGCTAGAGCTAGTGCTAGAGCTAGTGCTAGAGCTAGTGCTAGAGCTAGTGCTAGAGCTAGTGCTAGTGCTAGAGCTAGTGCTAGAGCTAGTGCGGCAACTAAGACAGTCTAAGTTCCGACGTTTGTCTTAACTTTTAGAACAAATGGTTGACCAGAGCTAGAGAACAAAAGTTGGAGGTATGAGCAGTGAGAATAAATATTCTGGCTGCTTAGATGAAAGTACTTGATAGGTAACTGTACATATCTTGAAAATGATGCATAATAATGTGTGTATACACAGATCATGCTGAGGGGAGGACTATGTAAGGAGGGATATAAGATGGGAGGACTGTGTAGAGGGATGTAAGATGGGAGGACTGTGTAAAAAAGGATGTAAGAAGGGAGGAATACATAAAGAGGGATGTAAAATGGGAGGATTGTGTAGAAGGATGTAAGATGGGAGGACTGCGTGAATAGGTATGTAAGATGGGAGGATTGCGTGAAGAGGGATGTAAGATGGGAGGACTGCATAAAGAGGGATGTAAGATGGTAGGACTGTGTAGAGGGATGTAAGATGGGAGGACTGCATAAAGAGGGATGTAAGGTGGGAGGACTGCGTAAAGAGGGATGTAAGATAGGAGGACTGTGTAGAGGGATGTAAGATGGGAGAACTGCGTAAAGAGGGATGTAAGATGGGAGGACTGCATAAAGAGGGATGTAAGGTGGGAGGGCTGCATAAAGAGGGATGTAAGGTGGGAGGGCTGCATAAAGAGGGATGTAAGATAGGAGGACTGTGTAGAGGGATGTAAGATGGGAGAACTGCGTAAAGAGGGATGTAAGATGGGAGGACTGTGTAAAGAGGGATGTAAGATGGGAGGACTGTGTAAAGAGGGATGTAAGATGGGAGGACTACGTAAAGAGGGATGTAAGATGGGAGGACTGTGTAGAGGGATGTAAGATTGGATGACTGTGTAAAGAGGGATGTAAGATGGGAGGACTGTGTAAAGAGGGATGTAAGATGGGAGGACTGTGTAAAGAGGGATGTAAGATGGGAGGACTACGTAAAGAGGGATGTAAGATGGGAGGACTGTGTAGAGGGATGTAAGATTGGATGACTGTGTAAAGAGGGATGTAAGATGGGAGGACTGTGTAGAGGGATGTATGATGGGAGGACTATGTAAAGAGGGATGTAAGATGGGAGGACTGTGTAAAGAGGGATGTAAGATGGGAGGACTGTGTAGAGGGATGTAAGATGGGAGGACTGTGTAGAGGGATGTAAGATGGGAGGACTGCGTAAAGAGGGATGTAAGATGGGAGGACTGTGTAGAGGGATGTAAGATGGAAGGACTGCGTAAAGAGGGATGTAAGATGGGAGGACTGTGTAGAGGGATGTAAGATGGGAGGACTGTGTAGAGGGATGTAAGATGGGAGGACTGCATAAAGAGGGATGTAAGATGGGAGGACTACATAAAGAGGGATGTAAGATGGGAGGACTGTGTAGAGGGATGTAAGATGGGAGGACTGTGTAGAGGGATGTAAGATGGGAGGACTGCATAAAGAGGGATGTAAGATGGGAGGACTGCATAGAGGGATGTAAGATGGGAGTGAATGTTGGGCTTAACATTTAGGCAATGATTATTTACTTACAATATTTTATCACAATGTTTATTTTTTATTATAAAAGTTACTAAGATGCATTATTATGTTGTGGATACAACATTACTGTACTCTCAATACATGAAGATTTCTTTTATCAGCTGCATTACCAGGCACTGGAAAGACAGGACAATTTGATATACTAAAATAATGCACACTTCACTAGGTTTCCTAACTGGTGACCATAACTGGTGATTTTAACTGAGATTTTAACTGGGGATATTAACTGATTTATTTAAAGAAATCCACCACTTTTACAACTAATATTACACAGTTCACATTATATGCAAAAATAAATAAGTGTAAGTGTTTTCTACGGGAGTGTGAACCAGAGCTAGAAGCCAAGAACAAGCTAGGGTTGTATGAATTAGCTTTTACATAATAGCATCACATGACTAGACAGTCATATGATGACCTGTTCACGTGTGAAGTCATACACTTGACACGAACCATCACTTGAGTTGTCTCTGGCTGGGAATCAAACCAATATTAATTGTGTCAACATTATGAAAGTGACAAAGGGGTGGGGGGGGGTCTCAAAAACAAAACAAAATAGTGGATAGCTCCTAATCATATGAAACTAGATCTTCTATGTACATATTAGGTCTAAAAAGAATAACGCATTCAAAATCAAACATCATAATTATGTTGTTGGCTGTGTACACATATAGTTACATATAGTTACATATTTGTAACTTAGAATTTTTCACAAATACGATATTGTAGTAGCATCATAACATAGCTAAATATTACACTGGCTGGCTGGCTATAGTTGGCTGACAAACAAAGTTTAAAAATTGGAAAGTCTAATCTTCACGAAAGACATATTCACTAGATGGTGCTAGATCAAAATTAGATAGATACTGTTGCTGCTAGATACTGCTAGATAGTGTTGAAGGTGAGAATGACTGATGTGCATGGCTGTACAATGTTTTCTCCATAACTGGCGATCTGCTTCTCATACTACAATTCACATTTGTGCCACAAAAGAAGGACACCTTCTTAACATGTATTATTGTCACTCACAATGCACTAAACAATTTGTGCTAATCCTATTTGTATGATATATGCATATGAACAAATATATTTGTTCAGCATGGTGTATGAGGATTAGAATAGTTATGCAAAGTGAAAACAGACATAGGGCTAAAGATGGGCCCCAAATAACAACCACCTGATAGATTACTAGTCTCTATAGCTGACAGAATACCTCATTCAGAAAACTACAATTGTTGTTAAATACGATAATCCACACAAAGGATCAATGGAAAAGTTTGCAAACTTTTCTGAGCAGCAATTACTGAGCAGCAAACTGGAAAATAGATGACCTGGAAAATGTATTCATTCAAGTAGAACGCATCCATTTGTAGTAAAAGCTATCTGGCCCAAGTTACGGAAGGACAGTAGTTGTTCCAACTGGCACAGAGTGCACACAGTGGCTTAATATACAATCCTACATGATATACATAAAGTGAGCAAGCAACTGACTGATTCGCTGTCAACCAACTCTTGTGGACAGCAGACAGGAAGGTGTTACTACTGAGAAAGAAAGAAAGAAGAAAGTTTGTTTGGGGTAGACAGTACGTTATAAGATGTCAATCAGAAAGTGTTAATATTTATATACACACGCACAGAGACTCTGGCAGTGTTTTTATTGTGAACAACCTCTCTCCATATTTATTCATATACACAATATATACATTATATATATATATATATATATATATATATATATATATATATATATATATATATATATATATATATATATATTTATATATACATGCACATATACAAACATGCAAATGTTTGAATAAACATTGATGTGAAACAAGGTGGATAAAACCCATGAGCACCAGACTATCAATCAAGCATCCACCGGCTGCCACTTTGACACTTCCAACTTGTGTCTATCCCAGGGAAGGAAAAGATCCCACACAGGGCAATGGAAAAAACCTGTTGTGGACTCATTGAAGATTGGGTGGCTAAGATTGGGTGATAGGCTAAGATTGGGTGATAGGCTAAGACTGGGTGATAGGCTAAGCTATCTAAATAAAGATGTTGTGTCAAGTATCAAACTCAAAGTTCTAGTTTCTTTACATATTTCATTTTCATTGCCATAAGAAATAAGTAAAAAATATCTGACCACAGAATAGGTGCCAAGTAACACTTATATGACACATGCACGCATGCAAGCATGCACGCACGCATGCACACACGCATGCACGCACACACACACACAAATATATTGCAGCTCTATATTACATTACTGCAATATTCCATCAATAATTATCTGGCCCTGAATAGGTGACTAACTTCAAGTAAAAACTGCAACAAAGAATGGTTGTGATACATTTAGACAAAAACAGTAATGTAAACTTTCTGAAAAACGTTAGTTATTTATTATGATAGTTAAATGATAAGTTGCAGCTGCAATGATAAAAATTGTCACTGCGTTAGTTTGTGTGTTCTGGCACACCTGTCACCATTTACACTGCTTTGTACACTTGAGATCGTGCTGCCTCATAAATTGATACAAAGCAGCAAGTCAAGTTAAGTCTTTGAAATGGTCCCTCAAGGGCTTAGGTTACCACTTCTGCAAGCTGTCAAACTGGCCTGGGCACATGTGTTTTAATTCTTAGTCACATTCTTTTGTCGTCTCTGGCACCAGCATAAGATGTGTACCCAGGAATATAGGTCAGTGAACTATCCATATCTATACAGATAATTATGTTGTTATACACCAGATACTAGGAGGCTAACATGTAATAATACTAACAATAATATTAATAACATTTATATAGCACCTAAATCATCAGGAAACTGTCTTGTCTGTCAGCTATTATGTGTTTCACAAAGACACATGACGAGTGATGACATCCCACTTCAAGTACCTGGGGTATGTAAAAACTGGTCACGCTGGATGTTGGCTGCACATCACATAGTCGAAGTAACAGTGCATCGACACTGCCACATCACACAGTCGAAGTAACAGTGCATAGACACTGCCACATCACACAGTCGAAGTAACAGTGCATAGACACTGCCACATCACACAGTCAAGTAACAGTGCATCGACACTGCCACATCACACAGTCGAAGTAACAGTGGATAGACACTGCCACATCACACAGTCGAAGTAACAGTGCATAGACACTGCCACATCACACAGTCGAAGTAACAGTGGATAGACACTGCCACATCACACAGTCGAAGTAACAGTGCATAGACACTGCCACATCACACAGTCGAAGTAACAGTGCATAGACACTGCCACATCACACAGTCGAAGTAACAGTGCATCGACACTGCCACATGGCTGTGGGTGCTGGAATGGTCATTATGTCAGGACACTAATACCACAATGTAGACACAAACACATTCTGTGTGTGCCAGAATGGTCATTATGTCAGGACACTAATACCACAATGTAGACACAAACACATTCTGTGTGTGCCAGAATGGTCATTATGTCAGGACACTAATACCACAATGTAGACACAAACACATTCTGTGTGTGCCAGAATGGTCATTATGTCAGGACACTAATACCACAATGTAGACACAAACACATTCCGTGTGTGCCAGAATGGTCATTATGGCAGGACACTAATACTACAATGTAGACACCAATACGTGTAGGTGTGCCATAATCAGGGCTGGGTCCAATTATGTAATTGTAATTGTAATTGATTACAGCAAAATTGTGTAATTGTAATTGATTATGGTTTCGAAATTTTGCTGTAATTGTTATATTTTGTATAATTGAAAAAAAATGTCAATTACAATCAATTACAGTACGCTTTATACCACAATCTACCTGAACGAATTGTCACTAAAAATATAATATAAGTCTCACATGAGTTGAAAATCAAGACTAATGATAACACCTGCTTATATATTTATATTTAAGTTACAGTTAAGTTAAGTTAAGTATACACTGTCTGGTGGGTACTGGTCCATGGTGCTAGTGGTGGGTAGCCTTAGCAATTAGCCTTTTCAGTAAGTTGGTAACAGCCAGGAAGCAATAAACAATGCAGACATTGTCAGACAAAGGCTAAGCTGGTATTCAAACAACATGGAAAGACCTGTAGCCTGATATTGCTTCAGAAAATATCAGCTCTGTGAAATATTGCAGAGTTAGCAAGCCAATTAGACCCCTTGTGTTGTGGAGGACTGGAGACAGGTCAGGTGGCAAGGACCGTTTATATGGCCTCTCTCCCCATCCCCAACACAAATCAAAGGGCAGACCAATTAAGAATGTTAGCTTAGAGCAGGAGCTACAACCTCAAAGTAAACATATCATACCCTATTATTAGTATTTTCCGAAGAAAAATGTAAGAAATACACACAGATAAATGTATATAAAACTAGAAAGGATGCTTAGAGAAGAACTACAAATAAATATTGTATTATGGCCTGTGGGATTTTGTCCAATTTTCATATTTTGTTATTTTGTCTGTAAAGAATATGTCCTGTAGGATTATGTCTGGATACTGCATTGTATTTTGATATAACGAAAATATGTTTTAAACTGCTATCTTTTTATTTAGTATAATTCAAAGTCACAATTCAACAAAATGTACAAACATTACCGTTATATTTGTTTATCAATTGTGTACAAAATATTGAAATTCAGTGATTTTGTGAATATATTTGGTTCCGCATAATGTAATTGTAATTGAAATTGAAACAGTGTAATTGTAATTGATTTGGACATTTATGACTGTAATTGTAATTGAAAATTAAATGTAATTGTAATTGATATAATTTTGTGTAATTGGACCCAGCCCTGGCCGTAATTGATTATATCAGTATACTAATAACTTAATATAGATGCTACCATATGTCTGTGTGTAACAGGATGGTGATTATGTTGTGACACTAATAACACAACATAAACGCTACTAGAATTATGATTATATACCAGGACACTTATAGTACAATACAAATGTCTGTGTGTGCCAGAATTACTATTATGCCAGGACACTAATAATACAACAATAAATACAACCACACACACACACACATGGACATTAAATAAATACACACACACACGCACACACGCACGCACGCACGCACACACACACGCGCACACACGCACACACACGCACGCACACACACACACACACGCATACACACGGATATTAAATAAATACAACCACACACACACATGGACTTTAAATAAATACAACCACACACACACATGGACATTAAATAAATACAACCACACACACACATGGACTTTAAATAAATACAACCACACACACACATGGACATTAAATAAATACAACCACACACCCACATGGACATTAAATAAATACCCCCACACACACACATGGACTTTAAATAACTACAACCACACACACACACATGGACATTAAATAAATACAACCACACACCCACATGGACATTAAATAAATACCACCACACACACACATGGACTTTAAATAACTACAACCACACACACACATGGACTTTAAATAAATACAACCACACACACACACACACATGGACATTAAATAAATACAACCACACACCCACATGGACATTAAATAAATACAACCACACACACACATGGACATTAAATAAATACAACCACACACACACACACACATGGACATTAAATAAATACAACCACACACACACATGGACATTAAATAAATACAACCACACACACACACACACACACACACACACACACATGGACATTAAATAAATACAACCACACACACACATGGACATTAAATCCACGAACAATGACACACTTCGATGTTGTGATTGTTCCTATATTAGGACACATCCAAGTGTCTGTTAATGTCTTTGCAGAAGTATTAATGTCCTACTTGATGGACAACTCTAAAAACAAAATTCTTAATCTATGTTATAAATGATTACGTACAATTTTAATCACTATTTACTGTTATTTGATAAAATGTATTCATGTGTTAATGGTTAACCATAATTAGCATAGTCCACTGCCAACATTATGAGAAAAAACAAAGATTGAGTACATACACCGAGTCAGACAAAATACCTTCAACCAGCCAAACAGACAGACAGGTAACATGTGCTTCAAAGTCTTTCTTGTTATGTAAATACAGTCACATAATTGCTGTTCAACAGTGGCTGCTGCTGACTGCTGATTTTGGCATTGGCTACAACTGTTCCACTCACAGGTCATCCTAGCTTTTATTGACAACCATGAGAGGATTTTGCTTTGGCTAGGTCTGTTGCCAGTTAGCCTGAACACTATTCACTCTGGTGGCAGCCAGTGCAGTAGAAACCTGTCCATTTGCTACCACAGAGTGGGGTAGGGAACTGTCAAGCAGGTACTGATGTCAAAAGATCAATCATTTATGCACAGCACGACTTGACAGCAAAGGAATGATAGGATATATTCATGAATGGTGCACGCCCAGCTGAGGACTTGTACGCTTACAGAAACTACTTTCACTTGACGGTAAAAGCCAGTCCCACTCCATGTGGAAGGCAGACACCAATTGCTGGACAAATTTAACTAGAAGGAATGCATTGGATGAACAATACATGTCATGGTAAGAAATTTATATCTTCAGTGGATCGTGGAACACAATGCTCAACTGCACAGCACAATATGTTACACTGAGTGTGTAAGAAAAAGACAGAGCAAGGCCAAAGAGTCTCTTATGTAACCAGACTGGTTTCTGTTAGCTTCTAAAAATAATTCTTCTGTAAGCAGTGGTAAAAAAAATAGGTTGTGTCAGATTTGAAAGAAACATCTCATAAAGAAAAGAATAAGGTCAAAAACATTGTTATGGAAAATTTCGTGTCAGCCGACTGGTTATGTGATGTCATTGGAAAGTTTTGCACAAGTCCGTACTTCAGCACAGTGGTTTTGACACAAACACTAGCATGCAGATAACATGTGGTGTGCATTCTTAGTAACACATTCCAGAGCAGTGATGAGGTCTTGAACTTTGGACATCCTTGCATTCCAGCCTAAACAATAGTGACACACAGGCCAAACTAGTGCATGGACATTATGTCGGACTACATGAAAGACTATATCTACATCTAAACTGATACACTGCAAAGAGCCCTACTGGCTATAATCTATGATTGGGTGAGTATGCATAAGAGTTACTTGGCTGCGTTGGCCACATGATAGGCAGATGGATTTCTCTATTGTTTCAGTTTGGACTTAAGAGGCTGGTATCACTCAATGACTGTCTTCACATGTCTTCACAAAATAAGAGTTTTTGAACTTGTCTGTAAGGATTGTGAGAGTGCTATCCATTTCAAAACTACAAGTAACGAAGACCACACCTGTGCAATCTGAGCCGCTATTTATTAATCATAATTACCATTATTAACATTTTGAGATCACTTCTTTTAGAAATGTTACAACATTGACTATAACGGTCCAGGAATATTACGACCTATGTTGGTTCCACAAGATTTATTATCGAGAAACCCTAGGCATTGTAAAACTTTCTTTGCAAGGCCACATAGTCATAAACTTACTCAGCACTGTCAAATAGTACAGACTATTTAAGAAACATAGTCACTGTCAGCTACATATCTTGATAAAATTATTGCTAAACAAATAAATAACATGTAACTAAAGACAGAATCCATACAAAGTCACACAGAAATCCCTGCCAACTTCCCTATACAAATTGTAATCAGCCAATGGGGTATGCCGATGTTTGTAAGCCCTTGTCAGTGACTGTGGTGTCATGTGATTCTCCCAAATGAATAAAATAAATATTAAACTACAAATTAACATTTATTTTTCTACTTGAACCAAGATTTAAAAACCCTCTCATGAAGAAAAACCACATGTTGCTATTTTGTTATCACTGATGGCAGCAGAGTTTTTGACAAATCCTACAATTTTTATTTTGAGAATAATAAACATTGAAAATATTCCCTGTCAGTGTTCCCTGTCAGTGTGATCTGTTTGCCCAAGTAAGCCAATTTCTGGACTGTCAAGGACAGGATTCATCAGTGCCAGACATCTGATAGGGAACTGTAGCCTATTTGATAAGGAACTGTAGCTAATCTTATAGGGAACTGTAGCCTATTAATTTTGATAAGGAACTGTAGTTCATCTGATAGAGAACTGTCACCTATTTGATAAGGAACTGTAGCTCATCTGATAGGGAACTGTAGCCTATTTGATAAGGAACTGTAGCTCATCTGATAGGGAACTGTAGCCTATTTGTTAAGGAACTGTAGCTAATCTGATAGGAAACTGTAGCCTATTTGATAAGGAACCGTAGCTCATCTGATAGGGGCCATTTAAGAGCCCACAGCCCATCAAAGGAAGTCATGTTGACTATTTCCATATTATTTATGATAAATGTATATTATTTTTAAGTGTCATATTAAGTGCTCGATATGTGAGTATGGCTCAAGATAAGCTATAGACAGAGAAAGAATAATGTCTGCGTGAGAGATAACGTAAGGGTTATTGTGTGTGAACACATTTATTTCTAGCCATGTGTCTGAATGACTGCCCCAGTTGCTGACAGCTGACATATGGTCACACTGAAGAGTTGTACAAAATTTCCATCCTGTACGTAAATAAAATGGACTTTCTACCTTCGAGACTGCCCAGTGCAAAGTGGTAAATAAGCTCCGTTACAAACGGTGTACAATAACCTCTTAGACATTCAGTGGACAATGTTTTTTGTTCTGACATTGATCAATTACTTTGCCAGCCTTCAAGCACTCCCATTTTAAGGATTCCTATTCCATGTGTGTCAACAATGAGAGATACATTAGATATGAAATCTATCATCACCATTCATTGTCAATAAAAACTGACCATGCTAAGTTATGTGACCAGTGCTTTATTTATCCACATGATGGTTGTGTAAGATCTGAAAAGCATGCTATATTGCAAAGAAGCGAATACCAGTAGCTTGAGCTAATATGATAAATGTTTGTTGGGAACATTTTGTTGAGTTTTGCATGAAGTCATGTGAAAAGTCAGCCCTTTTCATCTGGCTAGAGGCATTGGTAAGACACATGTTTGTAGTGATAATTTACCCTGTATCACACAAAACATTCCTACTAAATCAGAACTAATAACACAGTCTCTACATGGACTACAAACAGTTGAGTTATTCACTATTTTCCTTATTAAGTGAAAATTAACTTTGATACACTTACATCAGCATATTGTCTAAAAAACGGCGAAATGAAACATGATCAGTCTTAGTTTAGTCACACCCTTAACCACATTTCCACCTCAAGTGCATACTTGACAGATTCAAATGTTCATGCAGCAGTCATTGAGACAGATGTAAATAGTACCAGCTGGGTCACGCTGGAAACTGTGTTTCAAACATGTTGTGACAAAGGTATGTGAGAAGTTGCCAGCATCAGGTCAGTGTTTGTGTGTGAGACAGCAGTGCATGTAAAAAGAACCTTTGCAGCTGGGTGTGATGACAGTATTTTTTTAAAGATGGCAATCAATGTTCTTCCTAAACCTACGTGTTTGATGTTCCTATTTTTGGGTTCATGTGAGCGTCTGACTGGGTCCGTGCACATTACAGGACAGTTGTTGTTGTGATTCAATTTTGAACCGGTTCAACAAATGTTGCGCCGGCCAAATAGACACAGTACTCGAGTTTTGTTGAGTTGCGGACCAGCATGCATTGCACGATTGATCCAGTTTAAGTCAAATAAACACACGATTCACACATTTTTTTAGCAGTGTATACCTAGAATAAGATATGTTATTTAGCACTTTAATTCGTGCACAAGACTTACTTTTACTGTCTATTTATATATACCCAATTTTATAGTATTTCTTATTTGAATATAACTATCAACAATTTTGTCTTTTTATTGGTCACAATCTTCAGTATTAAATTGTAATTCTTAGTAGCTCTGTTAGTCGGCATTTATAGTTTTTATTGTTAGCATCTTAGTAAATTATAAACACTCCTGAACATGGTCTTAAGTTTATTGTTAGAATTATTATGACCCGGAAATATTAGAAGAAGTTTATCTCCAGCATCAGCACAAATATGGCGACAAATGTGGTTGTTCCTTATTAATGAAAATTGTCACTAAAATAGAGAAATACTGTCAATTGGACCACATTTGCTTGAAAAGCTACAAAGTGTCTACATTAGCTACAAAGTGTCTACCGGTACATACAATTGCACTCATAAATGTGCCTACATCATCATCATCAGTGGTTCTTCTACATCCCAATTAAATGAGACGGGACCGACATTAACGTGATCATCCAAGTCATGAGGGATACAAAGTCCCCAGTGTTGAGAGCCACGTTTTTACATCAAACAGTTATTCACTATTTTCCTTAAGTGAAGGTTTTTACACCAAATAGATATTCACTATTTTCCTTAAGTGAAGGTTTTTACACCAAATAGATATTCACTATTTTCCTTAAGTGAAGGTTTTTACACCAAACAGTTATTCACTATTTTCCTTAAGTGAAGGTTTTTACACCAAATAGATATTCACTGTTTTCCTTAAGTGAAGGTTTTTACACCAAACAGTTATTCACTATTTTCCTTAAGTGAAGGTTTTACACCAAACATACCCATGCCCAGTCCGGATCTTGAACTCAAAACTCTGGCATGTAAAGCGGATGTGCTAACCACTACACTACTGCACCAGACCTAATGACTAAAGTCAATCCTTTCGATGATCTGAACAAAAATATGCATTAAAAAAAAACTTTAACAAAGATGATAATGTTTCAGGAGAAATTCATGTGAGTGATGGTCAAGCTGGAGTGACTGTACGGTAGAGTGATGACCTCCACTGATCGCACAGTGTCTACATGGGTCCGGAACGTCCAGTGCAGAGACAGCCCCCAGATGATGCGACACATATGTCACTGTCTGACTGCCCCCGCAAAATCCCTGATTACCGCCGCAAACATAGGATGGAGAGACCCGATCTACTCACGTGCAACATCTGCCTGGAGCCGTACGATGACAAGATGCATCAGGCTAAGTTCTTGATGTGTCACCACTCGTTCTGCGAGCAGTGTCTGTGTCACATGATGAATGGACAGACATCTATTGAATGTCCGACGTGTCGACGAACTACGACGCTCGACAACGCCGGCATTGCTGGCCTACAAACGAACTTCTACATTGATTTTATGAAGGACGAGATCACAAAATACGAATCGCCACACAATCTCGGGTGTCTCAAACACACCAACCAACCTCTGTCATTCTTCTGTCAGAAGTGTGAGACGGCAATCTGCCGAGACTGCACCGTGCTGGATCACAAGGAGAGCGCCGGTCACACTATCACTGATATCTCGGTCGCCGAATCAGAACAGAGAGAGGCCTTAGACATGGAAGTAATGGTGGCGCAATCGTCGCTCACCGATGCACACAGTCACATGACCCAGCTGGAAGCAGAGCTTGGTAATTTGAAGTTAGTGCAAGAAAAGTCGCTGAAGGACGTCGAGAAGGCATTTGAGGGTTACGCGGAGATTCTCGAAATGAGACGCGCGCAGCTGACGAAGAACATCACGGACATGTATAACGAGAGACAGAGCAGCATCGTGGCGATATGTGACACAGTGGGCGGCTGCACGAAGGAACTGGCCATGACAGTCGACCAGTGTGTCAAGACAATGAAACACAGCACCATTGTGAAGGTGGTCGGTGCGAAGGCCGGACTGACCAGTGCCATGGAGAAGATGACCACTGTGATGGCCAAGCTTGACCTTGGCGCAAACCATCTGATGTTTGACAGCAAGGAGGGAATGGATGACTACAAGGTGGCAGTCGAGAAGCTTGGCGACATAGTCTTCCATGCACTCCTCCCATCGCGTGTCGAGTTTGAGCCGAAGAATGCTGTGGCATGCCTTCCAGCGACTGTTGCCATGAAGGTGTTCAGTTACAATGATGAGCAACTCGAAGGCCAATCGATTCATGTGATCATCTATGATCGTTATGACACCGTCATTGAGTCATCACTCACTATGGACAGTGAGAAAAGCATGAATGTCATGTTCACACCGCAAGTAAGTGGAAATCATCGCTTTGTCACAACATTCCTCGGCGAGCCAATCAAAGGCACAGAGACGACCATCACCGTGGCGACCAACAACCCGGTGGCAGTGTACGGACAACGTGGGGATGGACTAGGCAAGTTCCTGTGTCCACGGGCTATCGCCATCGATGCAGACGGCAATATGTATGTCGCCGACACAGGCAACAAGCTGATTCAGAAGCTGGACAAAGACGGAACGTTTGTGAATCAATTCAAGATCGATGGGGGGAACGAAGAGTGCTCAACGTGTGACCTGGCTCTGTGTAAGGCACGCGGGAACATCATATGCACCGAGACAGTCATCGGACAAAATATGAACCCAACGATGGGAAACACAGTCGTATCGTATGGCTTCGATGGAACCCTCAAACATAAGTTTGTCAACAAGGTGATGAAATGTGCCCTGTGCGTCGCGAGCAACAGTCACGGCGAGATCATCGTCTCGGACTATCTCGTGCACAGTCTGTTCATGTACGATCACCACGGCAACTTTCTGCGGCGTATCGGCAAACTGGGCACCTTCAAACATCCAGCATTCATCAGCATTGGCGAAAACGATGCCATCATTGTGTCCGACACCAACAACAGCACTATTCAGGTGTTTGATCGCGAGGGAAAATTCCAGTTTCGCTTTGGAAAATCTGGCCGCGGCCGGGGGGAACTGAAACAGCCTTTTGGCTTGGCAACAGATGGAGAGAACATCATTGTTGTGGACAGTGGCAACAGCCGTATCCAGGTTTTCCGTTACGATGGAACATTTGTGTCGATGGTGGAGAGCGGTGACGATGCTATGAACCAACCGCGGGGGATAGCCGTGGATCAAGATGGACATGTGTATGTGGCAGACAGGGACAATAACTGTATCAAGAAATACAAATATAAATAATGTGTATATAACACAACAGACCATTTGCTAAGGACGAAGGGGAAGGGGAAGGGGAAGGGGAAGGGGAAGGGGAAGGGGAAGGGGAAGGGGAAGGGGGCCTAAGGTTTTGTGTAGTGTCACACATCAATGTTTTAGATCAGATCAGCTAAATGCAATTTTATATCTACTGATATAATTTGAGGTCAGACATGCAATAAACTGAGCGATTTAATCTAACACAATACTTTGAATAAATATGTATATAAGGTTATCCTTTAAATCTTGATGTATAATAATGACTACAGTGCAAGGCACGCAATATCTAAGTGTGTGTTTCTCAAGTAAACACAACAAATGATAAAGGTGATAAAGTAAACACAACAAATGATAAAGGTGATAAAGTAAATACTGCATTGTAGGTTCTATGCTTACATATGATGGAGCAGCTGGCACGACAGAACTCTAACAAAACTAAAGCAATGCACCAATTACTATGAAATTAAAACCTGTTGTAAATAAGTGAATGGTGAAAATACAAGTCTATAGGAAATCCGTCATTTTACATGGTAGAGGGTCAAGTTTACAACGTTAATTTATCAAAATATTGTTATTGCATGATGCCAAATCAGGGGATATTGTAACACCACTTGACAACTTCTGAATATAGTGCAGACAATCTTTCTAAATATCCAACAATATTAACTTTTTAGAAAAAAGGTTAGTATTGTTGGATATTTAAGATGTACATTTGCAACTGTAAAAATTATGTGAAAAAAATAAATGTTTCTAGAATATCTTTCATTCAAATGCACAGTTGAAATACATATTTTATTGTTTAATTATTAACACTACCTGTGATAATTCTCTTATCTGTGCTGTATATTGCATCTTTTTTGTGTAGAATATGCAAATTTTCTGCTATCAAATCTATACTGCTTGGAAATATGTGAACATATTAATTTTAATAAACTTTGTTAAAAAGAAATGTTTTGATATAATAGAAAGTATGCTTATTAGGCCAAATATTTGTGTGGTTAAAGGAGTTTCCAGTTATTTGATTACATGTTAAGCATAGCACAAAAACAACGGTTTAAACAACAGCTTAAAGGAACTCCCAGTCTCATTAATAATCACAAAGTGCTCATTACTGGGGGAAAACACCCATAGTAAAATTATATGATCAGTTATAACCATTATAACCATGATCTCTGTAAAATAAACAATAATGAATTTGATATTTCGAATATCAGTAAACTTGCTAAGATTCTGTATATTGGTTCAGTTTGTTGAGCATTCTGAGCCATGACCTGATTCATTCTGAGCCATGACCTGATTCATTCTGAGCATTCATATTCATCATAAACTTTTCATCGACTGTTGCTTAAGAATATTTTGAATGGAAACAAAAGTCATGGTTTTTGGCCTATGCACCTATAAGAGTTACTAAAACATAACCAGCTGCAACTGCAATTAATAATATCACGCCAGCGGTTTACTAGGAAAACCTTGTTGAACACAGCATTTAAATTTCGTGGGCCTATCTATAGTGTTAGATAACCCTACGTCATGAGTGCAGTTGTCTGGCAATATCTATAGTGTTAGATAACCCTACGTCATGAGTGCAGTTGTCTGGCAATATCTATAGTGTTAGATAACCCTACGTCATGAGTGCAGTTGTCTGGCAATATTTGCTTGCCAAATAAAAATCTATTTGAAAACATCTAGTTCCGTCTTGGCCATGTTGTTTGCGTCCAAACTCAAATTATATTTTGGCCTTTGTTTACTAAACTAGTCCTTTGCTGACATAGCAGTGAACTTGACTGAAGAGTTTTAATTATTTGTGTATATACCCGCCACCTTTAAACATAGTCTAGGCTAATCCAGTTATGAGAACTGCGCCGACACTTATGGGTCATGCAGGTTAACGTGTCAGCGCCCAGTTTACTGGAGACTTGACTGGAATATAAACACTGTTATAGCAAATTCTGAGAAAACCACTGGTGTGATAGTCTTGATTGTAGTTGCAAATGATTAGTTTTTATTAACTCTTTTAGGTGCATGGCCCACAAACTATGACTTTTGTTTTCCTTTAACAAGCACTGAAGATGGAACCTAAGCTCTTAAAAATCTCTGATGAAGAACCTTCAATATTGTGGACTGAACCCACACACAGAGGTACAGATTGTATATAGCACTTGTCTTGTCCCATAGACTACACTTGTCACATAGACTACACTTGTCACATAGACTACACTTGTCACATAGACTACACTTGTCCCATAGACTACACTTGTCACATAGACTACACTTGTCCCATAGACTACACTTGTCACATAGACTACACTTGTCACATAGACTACACTTGTCACATAGACTACACACTCAAATCAAATCAAATTTATTGTAACTCTTTACAATATATACAAATCAAAGTAAACCCTATATGATAATGTAAAGAGAACAATAGGAGAAGAACATTATACAATGTTATACTCCCTAGTATATATTTCAATACATATATCATAGTATTAAACACAAAAATAGCGTGCAGGTGTAGAAAACGAACAAATTGTGATTGTGATACATGTTATATATTGACATCATTGTGTAATATAAATTGCTTAAGTATACATTTGTAGTTTATTATTGAATAAGAAGTAAAGTTGAGTCTTGTGTTAAAATAATTCCAAATTATAGCACACTTAATTCTTACAGAACGAAGACTTATTTCTAAAGTTGCCATGGATATGTGTATTTGTGTAGATTGTCTTGTATTGTAACTATGAACATCTTAATTAAGTTTAAACATATTACCAAAAATTGTTGGTAGAAGACCACTGTTGTATTTATACATAAACATTTGTATTGAGTAGACATATAGTTGTCTAAACGTTAAGATGTTTAGTAGTTTAAAGATAGGTTTTGTATGAGTTGATATATTAGCTGATACGAGCATTCTCACCGCTTTCTTTTGAACCTTTATAATACTTGAACAATATGAATCAAATGCACCACCCCACACTTCAATACAATATGTCAAATGAGGGAATAGAAACGAGTAATATAAGGTGACCAGGCATTGTCTAGTTAAAAATCTTTTGGCTTTTTTGATAATGCCTATCTCTTTAGAGATTTTACATTTAACTTTATTAATATGTTCAGCCCAATTAAGTTTGTTATCAATAGTAACGCCAAGAAATGTTGTAGAGGATACTTGTTTAATAGCATTATCATTAATTTCAAGTTTTGTCGGTTTGATAAGTTTTCTGTTAGAAGTTCTAAATATCATGTATTGGGTCTAATTAATGTTTAGAGATAATTTGTTAGCATTTAACCAAGCTACAAGTTTTTTTAGTTCAATATTCATTTTGTTAGCTATATCATCCAATTGATCACCCTGTATAAATACACTAGTGTCATCGGCAAATAATAAGGAGAAAAGAATATCTGAGACATTAGCAATATCATTGATGTATAATAGAAACAGCAATGGCCGCAGTATGGAACCTTGCGACACTCCACAAGTAATAGAGAGTTTAGTTGAGCTAGTGTTATTGTAATACACATATTGACGTCTATTAGATAAATAACTTTTAATCCAGTCATTGGCTAAGCCACGTATACCATAACATTGGAGTTTTTGACACAGTATCTCATGGTCAACAGTATCAAATGCTTTAGATAAATCTAAGAACACCCCTAGCACAAATTGTTTGTTTTGTAGTGCTTCTGATATTTTGTCTACAATGGTCATTAGTGCCATGCTAGTGGAGTGATTTTTTCGAAAACCAAACTGATATTTGTACAGAATGTTATACTTATTAATAAAATTTATCAGCCTGTTATACATTAATCTTTCCAATATTTTAGAGAAAGTTGGTAATATTGAAATTGGTCGGTAGTTAGAAAATATATTTTGTTCCTTAGATTTGTAGATAGGTATTACCTTAGCTATTTTTAACTCATCTGGGAATATTCCAGTATTTATAGAGAGATTATATAAATATGTTAATGGTTTAATAAAGCTTTTATATGTTTTTTTAATTACTTTACTGGAAATATCATCCCATCCAGGACTAGATATTTTGAGAGAGTTTACTATTGCTTATACCTCATTTTCAGTTACCGGTTCAAGATATATAGTTTTAGTATTGCTGTTTTTCATGTATGACATAGGGTCTGTTTGGTTCTGTGGAATGGTTTTTTGCTAGGTTAGAGCCAACATTTATATAGAACTTATTAAAACATTCGCTTATTTGTTTTTTGTCTGATGTTACTACTTTGTTGACGATGAATTTTGTCTGCGTTATACGTTCATGTTTCTTGTTTATTATTTCTTTTAAAAGGGACCAAGACTTTTTAAGGTTATGCTTATTTTCTTCAAAGAGAGTTGCGTAATGTTCACGTTCAGATTTCCTTAATAAGCCATTCAACTTACTTTTGTATACTTTATATTTAGTTTCGTAATATTTTGTGTTTTGTCTCACATATTTAACATATAGTCTATTTTTCTCTTTTATTGAGTTTTTTAGCCCATATGTTAGCCATGGTTTCCTATTCTTGTAGTTAAGCTTGATTGTTTTTATGGGAAAGCAGTCATTGTATTCTCGCAGTAATGACTTATAAAATACTGAGTATGCTGTTTGACAATTATTTGTGTATGTCATAATATCCCAGTCAAGATTTTGCATGTTATTATAAAATGTATCTATATTTGCCTGGGAAAAGTTTCTGTTTGTTGTGTATTTAAGATTGTTGGTTAATTTGCCATTATTATCAATGAGAAATATTGGGAAGTGGTCAGATATATCTGTATACATAATGCCCTGGAGCATGTTTTTATGATTATTTGTAAAAATGTTATCAATTAATGTTGCCGATTGATTAGTTACCCTTGTTGGTTTATTTATTAATGGAATATAAGAGTGTAAAAACATCAAGTTTAAAAAATTACATGTTGGTGCATGTACTTCATGGTTAAACAGATTAATGTTAAAGTCACCCATAATGTAACATAATTTGTTTTCATTGTTAAGAATATCAAGTATATTAGACATTTCATCAATACATTTGTTTATATCATTGTTTGGCGGTCTGTATGTAACCGGCATGGTTACTGGACATTTAGTAATTTATAATTGCCCCACCCATCACCCCACCGGTCACCCAGCAAAGGTCACGCGATAATACCAGAAGAGCACAGGGTTGATGGTGCCATTACTTGCCACCATATGGCAGCACCCTGGGTAATCTATAGATAATCTAGTTAATTAGTTATTATTATTATAACTATTTGTCTTATGGTTAATTGCATTTATTGTGTCCGTTGCTGGTCCTGTTACTAATAATTAAGTTGTTTAAATACAAAATTTACCCAAGAGACAGTGGTCACATGTGGTCAGGGGGAGGGGCTGTGTCCCAGTGGGCCAGGCTGATCCCACTGTCAACAAGACAACAACAACCCTGTTTTGGTAAGTTTCTAAATACTTTGTTATACCTTAGAAAATGAATTCTTTCAATTTACAATGGTACCAAAATGTCTACTAGAGAATCTTCCATCTTTCTATGTAAACATATTTATATGTTCAGTTGTAATTACTTAATAGTGACTCAGATTACTGATGTGCTAAGAAGATGGGGAGCAAATGAACTGTTTGGACGTTAGGGAGGAATGTCTCCACCAGCTGTTTGTTAGCAGCTAGAGCTTAATGACATTTTGAAAGCTTGTAGCCAGTAGCTGGTAGAACAGGTTAGAAAGTTAAGTTTATTCATGTTTAGTACTGTTACATATAGTTAATGTATTATTATCGACAAAATACATTATGCAGGGACTGTGCATGTGTGGTATAATTATATAACATTCTGTACAGTTAAGCCAGAATCAGACTGGAGCACTCTCCCTCTCTTTGATGTTGTCGTGATTAATCACCATGTGGCACTGGCTGGGTAGGGTGTGTGAAATATTCCCAAGGGACAAGTGCTTGAGAGCAAGCTGGGGCCACACTAGATAGTAACTTGTAAACAGGGATCTAGTGTTGGTTTGATCATTTAATGTAGTATTGGTATCTTGATACATTTCTGGTGACACCATTGTGTTAGCATACATATAATAATGTAGTTAGTCACTCTTTTGTTTATTCATTTACAACTGATAATTGGTTGTATATCATTTACAGGTGCAGATGACCCCCTGTAAAATGCAGGATGTGGTTGCACTGAGTCGGTGCTCAGACACAGTTTTACATTTTTGATTAGGCCTGCAGTGCCCAGTTGGGGTGAGCATTGTTATTTTGGTTTTATGGTTTGTCATGAAGTATTACTATTAGGTTAGGAAACATTTCATTTGACGGTCATCCATAACTATCTTAAGGAACAAATTATAGACACTGCACATGTATATATATATATATATATATATGTATGTGTGTGTGTGTATATGTATATATATATATATATATATATGTGTGGGTATTAGTACTGATTTGTGTAATCGTAGTCTCCAAGGATTGTATACCTTTATATGTTATAAGGGATGTTAAGCATAACTGATATTGTGTTATTCATGGAGCACATCAAATTTTTATTAATTGTAGCTGCATTTTTAGCTGAGTATCTTTGTTGTACACTTCACCACTTAGGAGTTGACACAGTGTTTAAAGACTATAAACCTATGTATCTTATTGGTACTAAGTCGGTCATGGCGTATTGCTGGATAGAAATCTAGATACAAATACCACAGGTGCCAACCTGCTATTTGGTTTCGGATAAAATCTATAGGTAATAATTATGTACCAATGTTATGCAGGGAATAGATGTTTTTGACTCTGTTGATTAATGATCCTGTGTAACCATTGTAGTAGTGCATGTAGTAATAATATTTTTGTATGTTTTACAGGTTTTTTTGATATAGTTTTTGTTATACAAAATAAAGGAAATCACCATTTCCCGTCTTCATGTGATTCCGCGGTTACAAAATGGTGTCAGAAGTGGGATGAAGACAAAATAAACCCCAGCTGGAAGGAATGACAGCATCATGAGAATGAAGATAACTTGACGTCCATCGGTCAGCGCTAGCAGTGATGTGAGGCTCCGATAGCTGTGCAAGGAACATCGATGCTGCTAACATCTGCTAACATCATGTTGTGTTGCGGGTTGCGTAATGCAAGTGACTGTGAGACGTCGATGATGATTCCGAAGTGATGACCATTCGAGGCGGCAACTTCCGAGGTGACAACTTCGTTTGGTGCCTACATGAGTAGGACCGGTTCTGAACAGAACTGAGTGACACGTTTGAACTGTGACAGGGACACTACAGAAAATGTCATGCCTGTTAATAACTATGTGTAATGTTGTTTTCTTGCAGCGTGTGTATCCTTGAACTGGTACAGGCCAGATATTGTATGTTATGTATAATGTTTCTCTTGCAGCTTTTCCCTGCCGCTTGGGTATCATGTGTTGCGATGAATACTGCTGGGATATTTTTAATGTCACTCCTGCTTTGGAGCTGGGTCATTAGGTTGGTCTTGGTTATCTAGCTTGGTCTTGGCAGTGATAGTACATGGTGCCGGTTAACTCCTCGGAGTGATTTTATAGACTGTGTCCGAAGAAAAGGTAATCCTGCAGTTGTTCCTGGTTACACGCGTGACCATTGCTTGGTGTTAAGGCTTGTCACTACCGAGATATTTACTCATTTGTTAAATCTAATTATTAATTTCTTCATGCTTGGGGTTGCCTGCCTGTAGTCATGGATGTCTTGGAGGAGCAGCTTAAGGTGTTGCGACTGCAGATTGAGCAATTCCGGGCTCAAACAGCAGAAGCAGAGCAGGAGAAGGCTGCAGCGGAAGCTGAGTGGAATGCTCAGAAAGCACATCTGCAGCGAGAATTAGAACGAACCGGTGAGGCCGTACTCAGAGAACCTGCAGCCGTACAGCCACAGCGCATTTATGTGCAAAGGGAGCGGCGGATGCCTAAGCTGTGCGGTCGACCCCAGAAGCCAGATGATCCGGATGTGGATGACTGGGCTTCAGATATGGAGAGCCACCTGAAGGCCAGTCCATTTTCTGATCGAGAGGGGCTGGACTTCATCATGGACCACCTTAGTGGGGCAGCTGGACAAGAGGTAAGGTTCCGAGAGCCTAGAACAGCTGAGGAGGCTCTTCAGATTGTAAGGAGTGTCTTTGGCGATGTAGACACAGTGGGAGCGGCACAAGAGGCCTTTTATACAAGGGTTCAGCAGCCAGGCGAGACGCTGTTAGATTATTCACTTGCCCTAGTGAAGTTGTTTGGGAAACTGAGCAAGCGACAGACTAGCTTAGCCCCACTGAGGAATGAAACCCTGAAGGGGCGGTTTGCTTCAGGAGTGCGTGAGCCGCACTTGCAACGCGAAATGCGCCGGCTCGAGATGGATCAGCCGGGAATGTCCTTCTGGGAGTTCCGTGACAGGGGAGTCTCCTGGTTAGGGAAGGAAGTTCCCAAGAAGATGGTTTCCCAGGATGTAATCAGCACGGTCGCTGGTACTGGTGATGGTAATGCCACCATAGTGAAGGTGTTAGAAGCCCAGCAGCAGCAACTGCAGCGAATGCAAGACCTTCTAACAAAACAGCAACAGCAGCTAGACAGTGTTAGGAACACACGAAACTGGGAAGCCCGGCGTCAGCCCAAGCATGGTTACAATGCCGAGGGGAAACGGATTTGTTATACGTGTGGATCCATGGACCATATCAGCCCCAATTGTCCCCAGAAGATTGTAAAGACGGAAAACTAGATGCTACCTCTGCACAAGTCCAGGTAGGGGAGGGCGAGCTAAAGGACCCATCAGATGTGGAAGCGTTGATGGAGAAAGCCATCGGTAAATGTCCAGTGGTGGAGGTAAAGGTGAGTGGGCAGTCGGCAAACTGTTTGTTGGACACCGGAGCAGAAGTGTCCACCATCACCGAGGGATTCTTCAGGAACCACCTGCTGCCATGTGGACAGACACTGAAGGATATCACAGGATGGATCTCCATCAAGGCTGCAAATGGGTTGCCTGTGCCCGATCTCGGCTATGTAGAATGTGAGGTGATTGCATTGGGGAAGGTTTTTAAGGATATGGGTTTCCTTGTGACAAGGGATCCAGTGGACCCTGTCCTACGACAGCGGAAATGTGAATGACCACTATTGCAAAAAGTTTGGTTATATTTGTTCAGTTGCTCATGGGATAGCAACAATTTAATCAGGTGGGTATGTAACCGGCATGGTTACTGGACATTTAGTAATTTATAATTGCCCCACCCATCACCCCACCGGTCACCCAGCAAAGGTCACGCCATAATACCAGAAGAGCACAGGGTTGATGGTGCCATTACTTGCCACCATATGGCAGCACCCTGGGTAATCTATAGATAATCTAGTTAATTAGTTATTATTATTATAACTATTTGTCTTATGGTTAATTGCATTTATTGTGTCCGTTGCTGGTCCTGTTACTAATAATTAAGTTGTTTAAATACAAAATTTACCCAAGAGACAGTGGTCACATGTGGTCAGGGGGAGGGGCTGTGTCCCAGTGGGCCAGGCTGATCCCACTGTCAACAAGACAACAACAACCCTGTTTTGGTAAGTTTCTAAATACTTTGTTATACCTTAGAAAATGAATTCTTTCAATTTACAATGGTACCAAAATGTCTACTAGAGAATCTTCCATCTTTCTATGTAAACATATTTATATGTTCAGTTGTAATTACTTAATAGTGACTCAGATTACTGATGTGCTAAGAAGATGGGGAGCAAATGAACTGTTTGGACGTTAGGGAGGAATGTCCCACCAGCTGTTTGTTAGCAGCTAGGGCTTAATGACATTTTGAAAGCTTGTAGCCAGTAGCTGGTAGAACAGGTTAGAAAGTTAAGTTTATTCATGTTTAGTACTGTTACATATAGTTAATGTATTATTATCAACAAAATACATTATGCAGGGACTGTGCATGTGTGGTATAATTATATAACATTCTGTACAGTTAAGCCAGAATCAGACTGGAGCACTCTCCCTCTCTTTGATGTTGTCGTGATTAATCACCATGTGGCACTGGCTGGGTAGGGTGTGTGAAATATTCCCAAGGGACAAGTGCTTGAGAGCAAGCTGGGGCCACACTAGATAGTAACTTGTAAACAGGGATCTAGTGTTGGTTTGATCATTTAATGTAGTATTGGTATCTTGATACATTTCTGGTGACACCATTGTGTTAGCATACATATAATAATGTAGTTAGTCACTCTTTTGTTTATTCATTTACAACTGATAATTGGTTGTATATCATTTACAGGTGCAGATGACCCCCTGTAAAATGCAGGATGTGGTTGCACTGAGTCGGTGCTCAGACACAGTTTTACATTTTTGATTAGGCCTGCAGTGCCCAGTTGGGGTGAGCATTGTTATTTTGGTTTTATGGTTTGTCATGAAGTATTACTATTAGGTTAGGAAACATTTCATTTGACGGTCATCCATAACTATCTTAAGGAACAAATTATAGACACTGCACATGTATATATATATATATATATATATGTATGTGTGTGTGTGTATATGTATATATATATATATATATATATGTGTGGGTATTAGTACTGATTTGTGTAATCGTAGTCTCCAAGGATTGTATACCTTTATATGTTATAAGGGATGTTAAGCATAACTGATATTGTGTTATTCATGGAGCACATCAAATTTTTATTAATTGTAGCTGCATTTTTAGCTGAGTATCTTTGTTGTACACTTCACCACTTAGGAGTTGACACAGTGTTTAAAGACTATAAACCTATGTATCTTATTGGTACTAAGTCGGTCATGGCGTATTGCTGGATAGAAATCTAGATACAAATACCACAGGTGCCAACCTGCTATTTGGTTTCGGATAAAATCTATAGGTAATAATTATGTACCAATGTTATGCAGGGAATAGATGTTTTTGACTCTGTTGATTAATGATCCTGTGTAACCATTGTAGTAGTGCATGTAGTAATAATATTTTTGTATGTTTTACAGGTTTTTTTGATATAGTTTTTGTTATACAAAATAAAGGAAATCACCATTTCCCGTCTTCATGCGATTCCGCGGTTACATGTATATGACACCAACTATAATATCTTTACCATATGAATTACTATCTTTATGAATCTCTATAAACTGACATTCTATGTAATCATTTAATTTAGTAATGTCTAATCTAGTGTGGTATGCAATATTGTCTTTAATGTAGAGGGCAACACCACCACCAACTTTAGCGTGCCTATAAATATGTTCTGCTTTGTATCCTGGTAAATCACAACTGTTGACATTGTAGTCTTGACACCATGTTTCGCTTATACCAATAACCGAAAAATTATGATTTAGTACATGGAGATACTGATCTAATTCATGTAGATGTTTGCTAATACTTCGAATATTAATGTGTAGTAAAGAAAACATTTTGTTCATTGTTGACAGTTGAGAACATTTGTTAATAAAAGTGTCTTCAACAAAGTAGTCACAGTTATTTTGTACGGCTGAGTAAACGTTATTAAAATATTGCAAATCCGGATCATTATTGTACATAGGCAAACTGTGGCTATTATTATTCAAATCAAAAGGATTAAGTAGCTTATTTTGTAAATCACAAAACGATATATTCGTAACATCAAACCAATCATCAGAGATGGCATTGAGGAAATCATAGTCATTTTTGAAATGATTAAATGGCAGAATAGACGAAATGCATTTAATGCAGTGCCAGTTGGTAATTAGCTTCACATCATTAATTTGCAAATAAGGTAAACATTTAGTATGATATACACAAGAACAAATGATACAGGTTAAGGAAGTATGCTTATTAACATACTTTTTACATATACAACACTGTTTTGGCGTCATTAAAATATGTTTGAATAAACATGTAAATTGAATTCATGTAAACACAGTGGAAAGAAAAAGAAAAACATTTGCAATTACAAGAACATAGCACTATATCATAGCACTATATCATAGCACTTAACGAATTTGCAGTATACAATCATAGTTTGGTGTATACAGGTACGGAGCACTGAAACTGGGTATGTAAGTCCATGATGCCTTATTTGGCATTGTCATTCACTTCTTTAAGAGTCTTGATAACGATTACTTTGTTCGCAATGTTCTTTATGAGGATGGTCCCATCTGACGACCAACAGTCATTTATCAACTTCTTCCTTTTTGCGACCCGGCAGTTGTAGAGCAGTCTGGCCCTGGTCTGCGTTAGGTCCTCATTCAGGAATAGGACTTGAGTCCTGGTGCCTTGACTCTGTTCATGTGGCTTACCTGCTGTGCCAGTCAGGTCTGTGTCGACGCTGCTTGATGCATCGGCTCTCTCATCCCATCGCGGTCTACGTGGGTTGGGAGTTAACCCTACCCTGGCTTTGTAGATTTGCCTACGGCTCGCGTATGTTGCAAATTTGACAAGCACTGGTCTTGATGGCTTGTCCCTGGGTCCGACTTGATGGCTTGTCCCTGGGTCCGACTCGATGAATTCGGTCACTCTCCTCCAATCGGAGGGGCGGACTCAGTTTTGGATTCATTGATTCATTTAGCGCATCTATTGTTCGTTTAGTTATGTCCTCGTTTTCGCTTTCCACAAGACCGAAAAGTCTCAGTGAGTTTCTCCTTGAGTATTGTTCATGGTCATCAAGTGCGACTTCCAGGTCATCGACTCGTTTTGTAAGTGACTCTATTGTTGCATCTTTCTTTTCGATAACACATCTGAGGTACGCAACTTCTTTCCGTAAATCATTTACTACAACTGTTTGTAGTTTTTCAATAACTTCTTTGTTGCTGAGAGCAGCCAACATTCCGTTAATAAAGTCTTCCTTTTCAATGGCTATTGAACCACTAGATGACGATATACGCCGACTTCTACGTGTGGTTGTCAATGTTGACACCATGTATTGTCTCATGTTAACACCACGTATTGTCTCATGTTTACATCTGATTCGTTCTGGAGGGCGTTACGCAATTTGGTAGAAGGATAGTCACACCCTTCAGCTGCAAATGTTCAGGTTGGCTGCACATAGGTCCAGACTGTAGATGGTCCAATGTACAGCTGAAGTAAACTATCAATTCAGATAAATTCACACACCTATTTCGCGTGGTTTTCACATACCTCAGTGCTCTGTACACTTATGGCTCTAGCACACTACTTTGTGTGTACAGGCACACATTATTGGTGCAAAAACGTTAGTTATCTTGCAACCCTTCACCAGAGCCACACCAATGCCCGCCATTTTGAATCTCTCATCCTATATACAACCAGGTAGTCAAGTATACTATCTGCAACCAGATACTCGAGTACACTATCTACAACCAGATACTCAAGTACACTATCTACAACCAGATAATCGAGTACACTATCTGCAACCAGCTACTCGAGTACACTATCTGCAACCAGATACTCGAGTACACTATCTGCAACCAGATGCTCGAGTACACAATCTGCAACCAGATACTCGAGTACACTATCTGCAACCAGATACTCGAGTACACAATCTGCAACCAGATACTCGAGTACACTATTTACAACCAGATACTCGAGTACACTATCTGCAACCAGATGCTCGAGTACACTATCTACAACCAGGTACTCGAGTACACAATCTGCAACCAGATACTCGAGTACACTATCTGCAACCAGATACTCGAGTACACTATCTGCAACCAGATACTCAAGTACACTATCTGCAACCAGATACTCGAGTGCACTATCTACAACCAGGTACTCGAGTACACTATCTACAACCAGATACTCGAGTACACTATCTGCAACCAAGTACTCGAGTACATTATCTGCAACCAGATACTCGAGTGCACTATCTACAACCAGGTACTCGAGTACACTATCTACAACCAGATACTCGAGTACACTATCTGCAACCAGATACTCGAGTAACCTATCTGCAACCAAGTACTCGAGTACACTATCTACAACCAGGTACTCGAGTACACAATCTGCAACCAGATACTCGAGTGCACTATCTACAACCAGGTACTCGAGTACACTATCTACAACCAGATACTCGAGTACACTATCTGCAACCAGATACTCGAGTAACCTATCTGCAACCAAGTACTCGAGTACATTATCTGCAACCAGATACTCGAGTGCACTATCTACAACCAGGTACTCGAGTACACTATCTACAACCAGATACTCGAGTACACTATCTGCAACCAAGTACTCGAGTACATTATCTGCAACCAGATACTCGAGTACACTATCTACAACCAGGTACTCGAGTACACTATCTACAACCAGATACTCGAGTACACTATCTACAACCAGATACTCGAGTACACTATCTGCAACCAAGTACTCGAGTACATTATCTGCAACCAGATACTCGAGTGCACTATCTACAACCAGGTACTCGAGTACACTATCTACAACCAGATACTCGAGTACACCATCTGCAACCAAGTACTCGAGTACATTATCTGCAACCAGATACTCGAATACATCTGCATGTAAGTCATGGTCCTCTCAATGGAGTCTGGCTCTCCATCATTGCACTACTAATAAAGGGGGATAAAATAGCTCACATACCTGTTTGGCAGCAGAGAAGAGTTTGGAGACAGATTCCGCCAGCAATCCTGTGCACTCAAACACTTCCTCGTGGTCCTTCATACAACAACAGGTATTACTTGTTACTCATGTCAAACAGCCAAAGGAACAGCTAAACGTATTTATTACAATCATTACTATTACAATAAGGAAGTGATGGAAGCCTGCGTGGCACCAGCTTGTATGCATGGGTTGTGAACATGCACACTGACAAAGAGATGGGAGAAGTTACATATAGCAGAGAACAACTGGGTTTGGAGAATTTGTAAAGTGAAACGAGAAGACATATGAACATGGGAAATTAAAAGAAGAGATGTGTATCGTTTATTTAACCTGTAGAGAAAGTCAAGCCAGTATAGTCACACCACATGTTTGTTAGAAACACCCAACACTTTAGTGCCACACATTGATGCAGGAATTATTCCAAAAGAATCAATATACATATGCATACATAAGTAAGTGTTATTAGATACTTTTATTCATGAATGCATAAAGCAGCATTTGTGCAACTACTCATTGTGCCCAACTATCATCTATTAGCACGTGTTTAGTAAACATTTCAGCCAGCTATCTTTATAATGTTTTGAGAGACTTCCTGCATGCAAAACCTCCCCAGGCAGCATTTATAATATGATCTGATTAATATTTTAACTATCTGTATCCACAGCTAACAAGTAATGGTGATAGTCCAATAGTTATGTAGATAACCCACAGTTATCCTGCATGCACCCTGCATGTGTTTCTCCCACCACTCACCAGGGGAATGCTGTTGAGTGCGGCAGTCAGAGTTGACTCCTCAAAGCTGCCCAGCTTCTGAATGTACGGCTTGTAGGGAGCATAGATGGTGACCGCCAGAGACTGGACACTGGGCAGTTGTAGGTGGCCTGACAGACACAACAAGATGTTACAATGGGATGTCACAACAACTGCAGTGTTACAACAGCTGGGATGTTACAACCAAGCTGTTACAATGACTGACATGTTACAACTGCAGTGTTACAACAGCTGGGATATTACAACAAAGTTGTTACAATGGCTAATGCATTACAACTGCAGTGTTACAACAGCTGGGATGTTACAACCAAGGTGCTACAATGTTACAACTGCCAATATGCAACATACAGCAGCTGAAATGTTGCAATAAATAAAACAGTGATGATGAGATAAATGTCTAAAATTACAACATATGAGAATTTACAACAAATGTGATATCATATTGTGTTATATTTGAATGATCAGATATACCAGGAGCAAAGTGTGTAAAATGCAGCCAGGGCTGGGTCCAACTACACAACATCAAATCAATTACATTTACTTTTCATTTCAATTACAATTCAATAATTTTTTAATCAATTACAATAATAGTTACACCACTTCAATTATACTCTCAATTACAGATGCATCACATGGATCTCCCCACAGAAAGGCTATGCGAAAAGTGCTCCACACCAAAATGGCACATGCAGAAATAGCACATAATATAATGACACAGTTAAATTAATTATAAAAATAAAATTTTTTACCAAGATATATTTAAGACTAATCTACCGTTATTTGTTCACTTCAGGAATAAATGTAAATCTGAATTGAATAGACACAAATCAGAAGAAAAATTTTTTTTAATTAGAAATGAAGTTGTGAAGTGATGTGCATTCATCTGAATTTTCTAAAATGAAAATTTTTTCTGCACACTGAATGCAGTGAAGCCACAGGCATCTTTTCCCTGGTCACAAACAGTTGCTAGTTGCCAGTTCTGGCCATAATGCATTTGTTTGTTTTTTTATTAAGCCAGGAAGTCCACAATGAAAGGGTCATTCATCAGTTAACTGTAACATGTTTTGTTGCATTCTCAAAGGACAGTGCCAAGAACTGCTAGCTGCTTAATAGCTAGTCTTCTGAAGAAGTTTGGTGATTCAAGTGAGACATCCTGCACCAGTCAAGTCTGGTGTCAGTTTGCAGCCTGGCTAAAGAACAAAGAGGAGATTGAGGCAAGGTCATTAGCAGGTGTTAATTGGAATTGAAACCAAGCAATGTCTGCATATTTCCAAATGGATGGACTCAATGGATATTACAGCCGACCTAGAACCAGCCTCCCCAGCATCCTCGACACCGACCTGCAGCAGATCGGTATGCGGCTTAAGACCAGGGACGACCTGGAGCAGCTGCGTTGGATCGACAATAACAAAACCAAGTTGCACAAACTACACAGAACAATAACAGGCTGTCGCGATTGCGAAAGACACTCTTAATAATAATTGGAATTTATGAAAATGATTTGTCCGATGTCTGATGGCAGGTGTGTTGTTGAATTGGGATATTTTGTTTACAACATATAAAAATGTGTTCAGGAATAAAAGTAATTGTTGCAATTGTACAACATATTACAATTACAGCATCATTTAAAAACCATAAACAATTAAATTTTTTGCTGTAATCCATTACAATTACGCATACAATTACATAATTTAACCCAGCCCTGTATGCAGCACATCTGAACAAACAAATGTGTTATAAAGGCTCCACAAATTATCATAGCTAAACACTTATGAAAGACATAAGGAAAGATAACGTACTCGATGAGTGCATCTCCAGTGCATCTTCAAAACTTTTGGCGAACCGCTCGGAAAGCTGTAACATCAACGATAAAACATATCACAGTGGTTGATGAATAGAATTATGAAGTGTTTACATAAAAGTACATGAATATATGACTTTTTTGGAAAAGTTGAACATAGCTCAAACAAAATGATTTATGTAACATCAGTTGTGGATACTGTTTATTATTATTATTATTATTATTAACAATTTCATGTAACATCCATCCAACCTGCTTGAGTTGAATAAGCGCAGCAACGGGCTGATCGTCGCCATCAATATGTCGGCTGATGAGCGAAGATGGGGAGGGGTCAAGGTCATTGAGGACTTCTGTGAGGAGGTCAACCACAATGGGGGCTGGATCGGTGAACACCTGCGTACACCACTTGATCTGCAAAGGAGAAAACTGAATCACAGGAAGAAACATGAACAGATACACTTAATGTGGCACTTAATGTGGCACTTAATGTGGCACTTAATGTGGTAATTAAAGGCAGAACTGACAAAAAAATGTATGGGCATTCAGAAAATCCAAAAAATCACATTAAATTACAGAAAAAGCTGCCTTGTCGAACACCTGTCCATAATGGACACTTTTGAAAGTCCAAAATTATTTATTATTAGTTTGCATTATCCACTAACTGCCCATAGCGGCCACCTGGTCAATGGACAGGGAATTTGGACCCAACCATTCAGTCACCCTTTCGCTTGCGGACAAGTCAAATTGCATTGACAATCCCATGAGCCAATCTAGCTGAGCCACCGCTGATACCAACTAACTACGCTAAGTATGTATTCTGTGTCATACCATCTGCAAAATGTCGTCAAGAAGTGTAAGAAATGTGCTCTAAATAAGACGAGCCTCTTGCGTAGCCCTAGCCTAAGCAACCACCAGCTGTGTAAACTGTCACCCCTTGGATTCTCTTGGACATCAATGCTGTTTCAGGTCGCTCTCTGTAACCCTAACCCTGCTTTATTTTGGCAGACTCAAAGTCTAACTCTCAGTAGAAAAGCTCCAACCAAAGCAAATGAACAAGGAGAAATTTGCCAACAGCAGTGGACTGTGTACAATTCATTTCAATTACATCACTCAGCGGATTAATAATTTGTTCGTAGAAGGGTGACAGTACCAACTAGCGACCGTAACAAATTACAATGGCGCCACCCAGTGAGTGTCCACTTAATCAAATTCTCTATAACGGGCACCTGTCCATAATGCATAGTCTTGGCGGTGTATGCTATGGATAAGTTTCACTGTATCATCAAATGATCATACCACAGTAATTATTATAAAGCAATAACAAAGTTGCATATAAAATGGCATGTAGGTGTTTGCTTGCACGTGTTTTGTTTAAATATATAAATTGGAAAGTCATAATTTGAATCGTAACCAAGTCAAATTATGTAAAAAAAATGGCTAAGAAATAAAAGCAGACAAGGCCCAATGTGGTATGATGACATTGCAGAGTTTGTACAAGCCGACCTGTGTGTGCCACATGGACATGAGCTGGTCGTAGAAGACAGACAGCTGCTCTGGGAGGTCGTTGTCATGAGCTCCGCCTGTCTGCACCACTGACCTCCATGACTGCAGGAGATGGCCCTGAAACCCAAACCACACTTGGGGCTCTTGTTTGGTTCACAGCAGGTGGTGAAGTGATGTCCAGTCTAATCTGTGTTGGTTAATTACACAGTGAGTTCATGCAATATGTTCAAATGTACTTTGGCCAAAGACTGTTCTGCACATCCAACATTTTTTTGCCCATCCACTCAACCTTCCCTCACCCACCCAGCTGTCCCTCCCTCACCCAGCCCCTTCTCGTCCACCCAGCCCTTCCTCACCTACCCACTCAGCCGTCCCTCGCCCACCCTCACCCAACCAGCCGTCCCTCCCTCACCCAGCCCTTTCTCATCCACCCAGCCCTTCCTCACCTACCCACTCAGCCGTCCCTCGCCCACCCAGTCCTTACTTGCCCACCCAACCCTCCACCATCCACAAAGCCCTCCCTTGTCCACCCAGCCCTTCCAGGCCCACCCAGCCCTCCCTTGCCCACCCAGCCCTCCCTTGCCCACCCAGCCCTCCCTTGCCCACCCAGCCCTCCCTGGCCCACCCAGCCCTCCCTTGCCCACCCAGCCATTCATCTCCAGACCCACCTTGTGACACTTGTGGTAGTACTTGGTGAGTTGTGGCAGGCGGCCAATGTCACTAAATATCTGGGCATACATCTGAGCGGACTCTGAAAGGATGGATGTTTGGATGAACATGGAACAAACAGAAACATGTTGACAGACTGAGGGCCTCGTGCAGTAGTTTATCTATGGTTGTTATTGAACCATGGTCCCCTTTTAGCTTACTTTTCTGATTCGTTTTGTATGTAACCTGTTCAGGCACTTCATGGTAGCATTTTAAACTAATTTGTGACTAATCTCACCTCCACGTTGGCCTCCCATCTTTCAAGATCTTAGATATGCCATTGTGAGAGTTGCCAATAACGACAGTAAACTGAGGAGGATATAACCACTCATTAGGAGTTTGCCATGCCCTCACCAACTGACTGGGCTGAGAAGGCAGCAACAACTTGTGGGCTGAGGACTGCCTCAAGTCGGTTCTTGAGCGTCTCCAGGAACTGACAGCGGTCAGCATAGTCAGGCACGTCTGTCAGCATCTCCTGCACGCAACCACAATGGAAGTATTAATAGCAACATTGCTTTCACATTAGACTGTCTGACATATCTGTTTTACTATGGTTGTAAGTCCAGTTCTGCTTTGCTTGGACGGAGAAAATGTTTCACATGATTAATGTAAGGCTGTTTCATTTACTCATAGGGCTGCTTTCTGTTTTCACAAGTAATGTATGGCTGTTTCACTTACTCATAGTGCTGTTTCCTGTTTTCACATGACTACTGTAAGGCTGTTTCACTTACACATAGTGCTGTTACCTGTTTTCACATGACTAATGTAAGGCTGTTTCACGTACTTATAGTGCCATTTCCTGCTTTCACATGACTAATGTAATGCTGTCTCACTTACTCATACTGCTGTTTTCTTGTATTTCATTTTCTTCAATAAAGTTGTTTGACATCATAAGCAATATTAAATGGATTAAAATTTGTAAAACATGAGGATTTACCAAACTGTGTTGTAGTCCAACCAACTTTTCTGCAATCTGGAAAAACAACAAAATAACATTATGAATACTAATGAGATCCGTTTGTGATAATTTATGACAAAAATGCACAGAACGAATTTGTGACCAAACAGCAGCACATGTTGCTGTACATATTTATGTCATGATAAACAGGCCTCACTGCCTAGATGTTTTGTTCACAAATATAATGTCATCCATGTTTTGCGCTTGACACCACCTATGAAGAGTAGAAATACAAAATAACATTATCCTTAGTAAGTAAGTAATTCTATGAGTTGTGGTTTCCAATTAAAAATCTTGCATCATATCACCCCATATTAGAAATTCTTTTCTGTTTGTACAATGTTTTTAATTCAAAACTACAACTGTGTGACTGAAATTTCCTTGAAGATCTCTGATGATGGCAGCTCACCGCGTGAACATCTTGAGACTCAAACACCACATCCACATCCGCTGACAGCGTGGTCCAGTTGTCTGCTTCCTATAATGAACACATTAACAACATTTAACCAGATCACCATCCAAAGCAGACGAAAAGCCCTGCATGGCAAGTGGTCAAGGAAGACATTGGCTTATCATGAATCCAACAATTATTGATCCACGTGTAACCCACCTTTCTGTGATATTTGTCAATTTTAGTTTGAAACATATTCATTCATTCGGGACTGGTCCTATACTTTACTATGGAAATCATTTGGGACTGTCCAAGGGTGACCGTAATTACTAGGTGACCATATCATTGAGGTGACCGTAAACCAAGATTTGACTGTATTGTGTGTGCATGTGTGTGTGCGTGCATACGCGCATGTGCAAGTGCGTGTATGCATATTCCAATGTGACCGTTCAGTGTCAAACCTGCAATCCCACTTCAAGTATCGCTCCATATTGTTTTTGTACAAGTGCAAGTTGCCAGACATGGTGAAAATGCAATGCCTAAATGTCAAACCTACATGTGCAACATGAGAATGTTATATGCTGTGTCTAACCTGCAATGCAGCAGATGCGTCATTCATGCGCGACTTAATCAAGTCCAACTTGAGCAGTGTTTGCATCGACTGAGACGTGTCCTGTTCAACCTGCCAATCAACAAATGTCAATCAATCAATAGCAATTATTTATTCAAATGTAAAAGAAGTTTAAATAAGTGAAAAATTATAACATAAAACATCTCCTAATTGTTTAATAATGGATCATAAAGTCTTCAACTCATTCAGCCCATCGTGAATCAAGTTCATTGATGTTCAAATCTGTAGTTTGTGAAAACTTAAAAGTATAAATAATGTGCACAGTTGATTATAAAAAACGAGTGCATACTTGTGTTAAAATTATCAAAAGAATTTACTTTGCATGTCAGACCGGGTAAGTAGTGAAACTGTGAATAGCTTTGTCATAGCATATAGAGGCAGAGCCACCTTTGTCATTTTTCCACTGATTTTTGACCAGGCCAATTAAAAAATAATTGAGTAGTTTGTGTGATAATTTCACCAAAACTAAATAATGAATTATTGGACATTAGGTAGGTTTGTTGTTCATGAAATGAGCCACCATATTGCAATCGGCATTAGGTTGGTTTGACTGTTCATGAAATGAGCTACTGTATTGTACTGGACACTAGGTAGGTTTGATTGTTCGTGAAATGAGCCACCGTATTGCAATGGACATTAGGTAGGTTTGACTGTTCATGAAATGAGCCACCCTATTGTAGTGGACACCTCGAAGGTTTGATTGTTCATGAAATGAGCCACTGCATTGTAGTGGACACTAGGTAGGTTTGATTGTTCATGAAATGAGCCACCATATTGCAATGGACATTAGGTAGGTTTGACTGTTCATGAAATGAGCCACCCTATTGTAGTGGACACCTCGAAGGTTTGATTGTTCATGAAATGAGCCACCATATTGCAGTGGACACTAGGTAGGTTTGATTGTTCATGAAATGAGCAACTGCATTGTAGTGGACACTAGGAAGGTTTGATTGTTCATGAAATGAGCAACCATATCATAGTGGACAATAGGTAGGTTTGATTGTTCATGAAATGAGCAACCGTATTGCAAAAAGACAATCCATGCAACATCTTCACTTTTCTACCTTCTCAATGTCGTTCTTCACAATCTGCATCTGTTCCCGTAGCAACGATGCCTCCTGCTTTACGGCGTCCAATTCTCGCATCACTCTGAAGCATAAACACTTCCATTCAGATATACTCAACGAAACATGTTTTTCTTTATAATCACTGTAACTTTACCAAATATTCAGTGCATTTTCTTGCGATTAGCATTCACTGTCACCCAGACATTAATTCTAACTCCAATTGTAACACAATCCTGGAAAGATAAACTAGGTCAATCAAACATTGTGTTTGGTACTACCTGCTTCACAGATATTGAGCCTAAAGTAATTATAATTGACCATTTAAATCAATATTGACCATTTAAATCATAATAAAATAACCGTAACCCTGGTGACAGATTAATGCGCAACATTTATGAAGTTGAACATATGGAAACCTACCTTGGTAAATTTGTGACAGTTTGTTGACAGCATTCGTCAATCACATGATTCACTTCCTGTAGTCAAGACACCATGTCACACAACATGTCTTTTCTCAGTTCAAATAATTACATAATTACAACGGGTTTACCTATCATGCCAGGTAAATGGAATTGATCAAGAGGAACTGAAATTAATAGGAATTAATGAGATGGAATTGTTCTGATTCATGCTAAATTGCTAATAAAATTACAATTGTGCAGCCTTTAAAATGAGCAGCATTCAAGAAATGAGAAAACATAACAAGAATGTTCAGTAATTAATGGTCTTAACTCAGTGCTAATGTTCAGACATTATTACAACAAATGTTGCCATATGTTATTTTACTACACAGTACCAGTAACAAAACTAACACATTAATTCAAACATTATTCGAGTTGTTTTTTTTTATTACATAATTAGTAGATATCTTTGGGTACTGTTCAGAACTGCATTGCAAAAGCAAATATTCAGACGAGAGGACTTCACCTGAATGAACATCTGCAGCTTCATGACAAGTGTGGTGGCGTATTGCTGGAAAATCATTGACAACCATTAATAATAACAATAATACATTTCTTATATAGCAAACAAATTGAAGACAAGTGCATCAACAACCAGCATGAGGGAAGACTGGCTCAACCAACCGTGATATTAAAAAGATCACGGTGTCCACAAAGTTAGGACTCTGTCTCAACCAACTATGATATTAAAAAGATCACTGTGTCCACAAAGCTAGGACTCTGTCTCAATCAACTAAGATATTAAAAAGATCACAGTGTCCACAAAGACTCTTTCACATGACAAAAACATGTCCTATCGACATCGAGTTTTCTCATGGTGTATACTTCTTTGTGAAACTTTGTGGCATATTTTTAATGTATTAATTCTGCAATTTGTTGCACATATATATATATATATATATATATATATATATATATATATATATATATATATATATATATATATATGTGTTATGTAATTGGTGAAACATCATTTCATTAATGACTTACATCCTTGTTGCCCTCCTTCTGGGCATTAAAAGCGCCATTCACCCATTCCTTCACATCAAAGTCATCGTCCAAAAACTTTGAGTAGTCCTGAAATAAAAAAATTGAAAGCTGTCAGATGCATGTTAGGTACCACCCTCACTTTGGGGTTTGAGTTCATGCACTCAGAGTCATTTATAAGAGAGAATATAACTTTATTCACTGATATTCAGTACTACAACAGCACATGACGCGGATGATCACGTTAATGTAAGTCCCGTCTCATTTAATTGGGAACGTAAAATAACCATTGTCACTGTCACTGAGCCTGAGGACGACATGCACCTTGGCTGTGACCGCCCTCAATGACAATGGCTGCACTGAATTTCAGCATATTAAAGGTCGGCTTGGCGATAATATTCTAAAAAAAGGCTGGCTGGTTGAATGAGACCTCGAAGCACCATACAATTTTAAATAACCACAATATACAGACTAGTCAGTTAATAGAACATTGCAACTACAAGTTCAACTGACAAACCAGAAGCAGTTGGGTGATAATACAGTATTTAAACGTATAATTGCGTATTTACCATCACTTTACTACGTTCCTAATAACTGGCGTTCGCGGAATAACGTATTATTATTCGCTATACAGGATATGCAGACATCCGAAAAGCTACAATGGACAGAATGTCTCAATTAGAATGTACACAATATTGCCAACATGTCATTTCTTTGAGCTGTCAACGACCGCGACAAGAAAATCTAGCTGCATAATCCATTCTAAATGCATAATTAAATACTGCTGCTGCCGCTTGTGCCGCGCTGATACTACTGGGGTTGGTAACATGTACACATATATTGTCCGATTTGATCGATATTGTTTTAGTGTGTTTAATGTGCTATTCCTTGTGGGTCAAATATTAACTATTGTCAAAATTGCTTTGTTTCTGTGACTTAGCATACTACATTAAAGCTGCTTCTTAAAATGGTTCAGCCCATCGCGAATTCCGTTAATTTATGTCCAGATGTGTAGTGTGTGACTAGATTAAGTAATGTGCACAGTCTGTCTAATAAAAAATGCCTATTGTTCAAGTCATTGAAAGAATTGACTTCAGTCGCAAGATCTGGTAAGGATCAAAGTAGTAGATATTCGAAATACTAAACACTGTGCGAGTAAGTGCGTGAGGAGTGATTTAACAAGATTTAACAAGATTTGCCATCCAAGCCAAAGGCCCAGATGGCAAGTGGACAAGGAAGCCATTGGCTTATCGAGAGTCCAACAATGTTCATCTACTTATAGCCCGCCCTCCTGAGATATGTGTCAACCTTGTTTTTAAACATATTCACGCTGCTAGCAGTTACACAATCTGTAGACAATTTGTTCCATTCATTTATTGTCCTCTGTGAGAATGAGTGCTTCCTGATGTCCAATCTACATTGGTCCTTTACTAATTTTACCTCATGTCCTCTAGTTCTGCTATCCTTCTTGAGTGAGAAAAACATATTTCTATCAATATTTTCATACCCATTCAATATCTTAAAAACTTCAATCTGATCTCCTCTTAACCTCCTTGTCTCTAGAGTTGTTAAACCACTTCTTTCAGGCGTTCTTCGTAACTAAGGTCTCTCAGTTCTGGAATCATTTTAGTTGCTCTCCTTTGTATGCGTTCAAGCGTATCTATATCCTTCTTACGATATGGTCTCCATGCTTGTATACAGTATTCTAAATGAGGTCTAACTATTGCTTTATAAAGAGGTATAATTAACTTTTTTCCCTTGTATGTTATGTTTCTTCTAATCAATCCAAGAATTTGATTACCCTTTGAAGCTGCAATACCACACTGCTCTGAAACTTTCATATCAGCGCTTATTGTAACTCCTAAGAGTGGACAAGGAAGGCACGGACAAAGATCAAGTTCGGCAAAGAGGAAGTCACGATTGGCACGTGGAATGTGAGGACGTGCCTCAGCATCGATGACCACGACCGAGTATCGCTGGACCTGCTCAAGTACCGGGCATTGGTGTGCGCGCTCCAGGACGAAGAGAAGGAGGCTGAACGGCGTGGCGACTACAAGTTCTGGAGTGGTGGTGCATGGCGTAATGACAGTGGCGCACGAAACAGAGGAGTGGGACTGGCTGTGCATGAAAGTGGATCGTGTCTGGCTGGCGTCAGGCAGAACACTGACGGCCTCACTGGTCGGTGAGATGGGCACTAGTGCCCTGCACGGGCCGGGCTTTGGGTCCAAGCCCGGCCCGGGCCGGGCCTCTACATAATTTCGCGGGCCGGACCTGGGCCTACATATTGCGGGCCCGAGCCGGACCTGGGCTGAAAAAAAAAATTAAACACATCGGGCTTGGGCCGAGCCTAGGCCTAGTGTGAGCGGGCCGGGCCGGGCTTGGACTGGGCCTGAACATAATACAAATATTCATACAAAACCCAGATTATTAATTTTATTATTAATAAAAACTGATTATAAATGGTAATTCCGGTTAATGAATGCTTAAAATGATTTCTTTAGTATTATATAGTTGCAAATTGAGACCTTGCATGGAATTATAAATGACACTAGTGTTTTATACATTGAAATGCAGTTTAACCTCTTTTTAACAATTGGACTTCCTATGGTATCATTTTAATAATGTGCATTCTTTTAATAGAGACATTTCATATAAAATATATGCATAGTCGCATGCCCATATTTTTGTATTGTAATTCTTTAAACATGTACTGGCTTTCCAAGACATTAAGACTGGAGTAGTAGCACTTGTTTCACTGGCTTCATCATAGTTAATGCATGTTTCCCATAATTCTTGATCAGCTCAAACTTAACTTCCTATCCCTTAATCCGTGATGTCTAGACTCTGTAAACCGCATATTTTTTTTTGCATGAATGTACCCTTTTGCATATATCTAATGACCCCATACCAGGCCACTTAAATTCACCTGGCTGGAAGCAGCCAGCCCCAACTATTTACTTTAGACATATTTGCAGAGACAATCAAGCCATGATTAACCATTAACTTAATCAGCCTTTGACCAAACCAGTGGACATTCTATTGTCTAGGTCTTCCCTCCAAACATTGCCCGCCTGAATGACCAGCCAACTGGCCACTGCCCATTGCCCAGTAGTGCCAGTACCCAGTACCCACCCCAGTTGGTAATTGGTATTTTTTAATTGTGTGAACTAGTGACTACTATTTAGTATCTACAATTTCCCCAGTACTGATTCATTCACACTTGTACTAATTCACACATGTCTCAACCTGATCTGTCTCAGGCTAGTGACTGCAGGCCTGCTGGAAATGCCACTGGGTGTCAGTGCCAGTGGGTGACATATAGTAGTAGCTAGCACTAGCTACTAGCTAGACACTACTAAACAACAGCTGACATTAGTATTTCAGGAGTAAACATTATACAATGTTCAAATATTATTTTTTTATTTATTAAAACAATAAGTCTGTTTTACAGTTTACTTGTGTTTCGTATTTCTTATAAGATTATAGTTTTATCTTCTCTAAACTTAGCGGGCCGCGGGCTTACCCGTCTTTGGCCTGCGGGTATGGGCTGGGTATGGGCCTGAAACTTGCGGGCCGGGCCAGGCCTGGGCCAAACATTCACGGTCTGGGTTGGGCCTGGGCCTAAATTCTAGTTTGCGGGCCTGGGCTTGGGCTCAAATTATAAGCCCACGCAGGGCACTAATGGGCACACGACTGGCGGTGGCACCCATCTACTGCCCAACAGAGTGCAATGCAGACACAACTGGCAAAGATTGCTTCTTGCGGGAGTTCCAAGTGGCGGTCGAGGGACCTAAAGGTTGTAGTCGGGTCGCACACAGCAGCATGGTGTCCGTCATCTGTGGTGACTTCAATGGGGAGTTAGCAGCATATGACCCCTCGGAGATTGCAGCCGCAGGACTGGGCCACATCGCAGATGACTGCCGCACACACCGAGGTGCACTGAAGGATTCAGATCATACGCTAGTGGTGACCACGCTGAGAGTGGGACTGTGCCAAAGCAAGCCACCACAGGGCACTCAGCACATCACCCGTGTACTCCACTTCGAAGAGACAGCATCTGAGGTCTCGAAAGCACGAGCAGCAGCGGTGGGAGAGACAGAGGCTGACTGGGTGGATGTGGTGAAGGTGAAGCAACAAGGATGAGCGTAGACCGTAAACAGCCTTATACATCGGACAGTACCTGGCATATCATGTTGAAACATGCTGAACTCAAGCAGAACGGTGCGATAGCTGTAACAATGGCTGATTCCAACAGACTGGTCAAGGCAGCTGTCTGGTTGACATGGCTGGAGGAAGCCATGAAAGAGGCCACGGCAGCAGACGGGGACGGAGACTCGTGACGCGTCATATCTGACAACCTGAAGCAGACTGAGGCGTGGAAGGTCAGTGTAGAGATGCAGGATGAGCCGGAATGGCAGACCGACACCTGGGATGTGAATACAGCCTCACCATCTGGTGATGAAGTTATGAATGCAGCAAAAGCTACTCGCCACAACAGAGCCGTGGTGGGAGTGATCGAATTCACCAGTGGCCACTCGGATTGTAAGCACACTCATTCGGCGTGTGTGGTCCGGAGAAAATCCACCGGTCTCGTGGCTAGAGGCTGCGCTCTGCCTCCTATTCAAGGGCAAGGGTAGTATGGCCGACCTCAACTTGTTTAGAGGCATATCGCTGCTGTTGGGTGCGGAGAAGGTACTCAGTCTCGTGATCCTGTGATGAGTGGCCGAACATCTGTACCAGCAGGTGGAGCCGCAACTCCTGTGTAATTTCGTGGACTTCAGCAAAGCATTCGACTCTAACAATGGACCACAGCATGGCGGGCACTGAAGAGCCAAGGTATGCCACGACAGATAGTCGTGGTGATCAAGCGACTGTATAACACCTCGACAGATGCTTGTTGACTGGGATATGCAGACGACCTGATCATCATGTCCACCTGTGAGCGTGGAAAGCAGCAGGCACTAATGCAATTACAGGCAGCACGGCCTTTTGTAGGTCTGCAGATTAATGTTGCCAAGACCAAGTGCATGGGAGTGAGTGGTGAACAAGACCGAGTGCATGGGAGTGAGTGGTGAACAAGACCAAGTGCATGGGAGTGAGTGGTGAACAAGACCGAGTGCATGGGAGTGAGTGGTGAACAAGACCGAGTACATGGGAGTGAGTGATGAACAAGACCGAGTGCATGGGAGTGAGTGGTGAACAAGACCAAGTGCATGGGAGTGAGTGGTGAACAAGACCAAGTGCATGGGAGTGAGTGGTGAACAAGACCAAGTGCATGGGAGTGAGTGGTGAACAAGACCGAGTACATGGGAATGAGTGGTGAACAAGACCGAGTACATGGGAGTGAGTGGTGAACAAGACCAAGTGCATGGGAGTGAGCGGTGAACAAGACCAAGTGCATGGGAGTGAGTGGTGAACAAGACCAAGTGCATGGGAGTGAGTGGTGAACAAGACCAAGTGCATGGGAGTGAGTGGTGAACAACACCAAGTGCATGGGAGTGAGTGGTGAACAAGACCAAGTGCATGGGAGTGAGTGGTGAACAAGACCAAGTGCATGGGAGTGAGTGGTGAACAAGACCAAGTGCATGGGAGTGAGTGGTGAACAAGACCAAGTACATGGGAGTGAGTGGTGAACAAGACCGAGTGCATGGGAGTGAGTGGTGAACAAGACCGAGTACATGGGAGTGAGCGGTGAACAAGACCAAGTGCATGGGAGTGAGCGGGGAACAAGACCAAGTGCATGGGAGTGAGTGGTGAACAAGACCAAGTGCATGGGAGTGAGTGGTGAACAAGACCAAGTGCATGGGAGTGAGTGGTGAACAAGACCAAGTGCATGGGAGTGAGTGGTGAACAAGACCAAGTGCATGGGAGTGAGTGGTGAACAAGACCAAGTGCATGGGAGTGAGTGGTGAACAAGACCGAGTACATGGGAATGAGTGGTGAACAAGACCGAGTACATGGGAGTGAGTGGTGAACAAGACCAAGTGCATGGGAGTGAGCGGTGAACAAGACCAAGTGCATGGGAGTGAGTGGTGAACAAGACCAAGTGCATGGGAGTGAGTGGTGAACAAGACCAAGTGCATGGGAGTGAGTGGTGAACAAGACCAAGTGCATGGGAGTGAGTGGTGAACAACACCAAGTGCATGGGAGTGAGTGGTGAACAAGACCAAGTGCATGGGAGTGAGTGGTGAACAAGACCAAGTGCATGGGAGTGAGTGGTGAACAAGACCAAGTGCATGGGAGTGAGTGGTGAACAAGACCGAGTGCATGGGAGTGAGTGGTGAACAAGACCGAGTACATGGGAGTGAGTGGTGAACAAGACCAAGTGCATGGGAGTGAGTGGTGAACAAGTGGTGCAGATGGTCGAGGCGCAGCGTGAACGAGTGATTGTGAAGTGGGATGATGGTCACTACGAGGGCTGGGTTGTTGACTGGGAGGCGCGATCCGTGATGATCCACGAGGAGCAGGAACGATGCCTGAAGACTGATGGTCTCAGGGCTGACCCACACACCTGTTACTGTAGGACGACGAGGAGCTGATCCCAGTTGTGGTCAAGGCAGGCAATTGGCTACGTGATGGTGATGGCGATGCACACAGAGTCACCAAACTGGGCCACAGGGAGTATGTGGACCAGGAGAAGAACACACACCGTTGTGATGCTTGTGGACAGGTGTTGCGGACCCTGCGGGCGCTCCACAATCACACTAAAAGCCGGTGGTGCATCCCAGTAACGCCAATGAATACTCGGCAACAACGCACAAGTAGGCTGGCCAGAGAGAGGGTGGTACGGTGGAAAGGGGAGATCAGAGGTGTGATCCCAGTGAAACTGGAGGCTGCGGAAGGCACAGCTATTGAGCCAGTGGCGGAATTTGTGTACCTCGGTAGTAACACGGAATGGCCGGTGGGGTGTTTGCCACACTGGGCAAAATATGGGATTCCAGCATAGTGCCATTGAAGCTGAAATCGTTATTGTTCCGGTCGCTGGTGGTTTCTGTGCTGTTGTACGATGCCAAGTGTTGGCCCATGCGTAAGAACAACACAGATGCTCGAGGACCATAAAAGCCGTACGGAGGTGGTCAGTGTCGCTGCTAGTCCACAACTCACAATGTTGATGATGAGTCGATGCCTATCATGGGCGTGACTTCAATCCTCTCACCGATCACGAGAATATTACGAAATATTTTTCAGTATTTCTATTTCACTTAATGCTCAAACAAATATTAAGTAATTTAATGGTTTGTCTGATGATGCCTTCACAAAAACAACATACAAAAGGTGCACAAATGAGCTAGCATGTTGCAGTGGAAACTAGGTAAGTTTGGTTTTTCGCAAGTTATTTGAAATGAGAACAGCAAAAAAAAATCTTGTATCATGACTGATTATGACTCACGAGCATAGGATTTTGGCTGCTAATGTAGCTGTTACTATGTCAGATATTTCAAAAATTTTCATGAGACCCCAACGTTTTTGTAATTTTGGCGTTTGGGGTCTAATGGATTTAAAACAACTTTATACATTTTTAGGTTATATTACTTTGATTTCGGGGAAGGTGCCTATCTTAAGTTCATGGAATGTGAGTAGTTCTATACATTTTGGTGTTATTTTGGTGTTATTTTGATGTTAATCAACAGTTTCTTTTTACTAATCGTACAAATGTTAAAAACAATTTTAACACATTAATAACTGAAATATAAAAGACCACAAATGCAAGACATTGTAATGGATGCGATGGACAGCTTGGCTTCTTTGTAATGACCTGATTAATGAACACCCACCAAGACATGTCCTACAATTAAGAGAGAAAATAAGCCCAGAAAACCCCCAGAGATTTCTATCTGGCACAAAGAGTTCTCTAGTGGTCCCATGCACAATTAGAATGATCCTGTGCACAAGAGAGACCAGCATGGCAAACAGAGCAGACCCAAAATGGATAACATCCTGTCATTATTTTACAAAACAACATTTTTGCTGTTGCAGAAATACACACACGCACGCACGCACGCACGCACGCACGCACGCACGCACGCACGCACGCACGCACGCACGCACGCACGCACGCACGCACGCACGCACACAGACACTGAAGTGGCTTAAATGTTTTATTTCTTTAAAAATACATAAATTACTATATACAAACTGCGTGAGCATTTACATATTGGGTACTATAAAATTCATCTTGTCTACATCACAATGATAACTCATAATCCCATCCCCCGCAACTGAACACTATAAAATGTTTGACATTTGGCAGCATATCATTTCACGAATAACATCATATTGCCATACACCACACCAGAAAACTCAGGCTCAGGGTTTATTAACAGACTTACAATATAAAAATATATACAGCCACTTGTTGTATAACCAGCTTCTATCTGATATTAAATAACTTTGATAGATCTGAAGGGTAACATTTCCACTCTGTTCTTTTGCTATATTTCCTATTTCTTCTAACCATTTTGTTTTCAGAACTAATTAAGAGCAGTTTAATTAGAAAACTTTACCAAGCCACAGTCGACAGTGAATTCAGGCAGAGTTATATTATGGCAAATTTACCAGGACTGTTGATTCCAACTGATTCTAACACTGGAGCTGTGGATAATTTCAAAGGTCCTTCACAAATACTCTCACAATAATGTACTTTTTCAATTATACAATGATGGTTATCAAGTTATTTTTAAATATGATAGCACGATAATTTAAATTTCACTTATTTGTCTTTAATAATAAATATTCAATTAAAATTACTATAGCATTAAAATGTATAACTGCAATTACTGCATCATTGTAAATAGTACAGCAAATGACTATATTACAATAACTGGTCACCAACTCTGCATGATCTTTATCCAACCTAAGTCGAAGACAAAACCATTATCTGCCATTTATCACAGAACTAAACATGATGTACACATAAAATTAATACGACTTGGATCAGAAATAATCTACCAAGAAGTCAGTCAGTTAGCCACAAACACTCCTAACACACTGTTCAAAGAAAAATAAAATTTACCAACAGTCATCTGACTTAAAGTGCATGGAGTAGAAATCTGACATAAATATAAAAAACCCAAAAGAAGATCCACCCATAAGTAGAGCTTTCAGTGAGAAGGAACCAAGTAAAATACTGGCGCAGTAGAGTGATAAATTATGAACACATGGCCATATCCCAATCCCATTTACTCTGTGAATGCAAGTCAATTCATGTTCCCCGATAACATTCACCTAGAATATATAATACACGCTCCCTGATAGCATTCCTCTTGCTTGCTAACGGATGTTTGCCAAATGTGTGCATTCATTATGAACAATGAATTAATGAATAAATGACCTAAATTCAAAGCGATTTGCAAGTAAATAAACTAGATTCTTTTCAGGGTATCTTTTCTCACTGATCGACTGACGACATGTTGGAACAATGTGCAGCTGAAGGAAGTATCTTGCTGTCTGCACCAATCTACAAACATGCACTAATAGACTTGATCGCTATCGTCAGTAGTCAGCCAACAGCTTGTGAGGCACCCAACTACTCAATAAATACTGTCCTAGGTAGACACCACCCAATCACAGTTGGTTATACAAATATACACACCTGCACCTGGCTATATATTATATTCCATGGCTTCTCCTTCGCCAAGGAGATGAATAAAATCACAGTATAATAAAGCAAATTGTCAACCCAAGTCTCCCATTGAAACATGTATGTACAGAACAAGTGAATGGCTGGTTAGCTCCACACTAGGTAATAGTACTGCCACATGTGGAATCATTGGCACTGATTATTTTTGCTAGGTTGCTGTCATCATGAAAGTACCCAACCACCTCACTGGCTAAGCCTACAATCTCTCCAAGTTTCTCCTGTGTATTGTTGTTCAACTTCATTGTTTAGTAAGTAAATGAAAGGCTTTCGACAAGACCAAACAGAAATATATACATATAAGCATCTGGTACCTCAACCTAACACATCCTCTGACCTTATTACATGTTTTCCTAAGCAAAACAATTTCTTTCCACGACCACATTATGTGAACAATTCAAAAGCTTATAAAACATGGTACTACAGTTTACAACTACACGAAGTGGCTCAGTTTACAAATACACAAAGTGGATTAATATTTCATATATATATATAACTATACATAGAAACAAGGGGGAGAGAGGAAAGGGAAAGGGGACAGATGGGAAGATAGAGCGAGAGGGAGCAGTGGGAGAGATGGGAAACGGGGAGAGAGGTAGAGGGAAAGAAGTAGAGAAGGAGAGAAAGGTATGTCAAATGGAATACAAAATGTAAATTTACCAGTTTATATGTACCATGACATATGCAGAGAAATATATATATAATATTAAAAACCAAATATTATCTCCAACTTAAGCAAGCTAATTTTGTTTGCATTACTAGGACTGCACATAATTTCTAATGTATTCACATAAGTGTGTGCTGAATATAATGATCACATGCACAAGGTATCTTGCTGAAGAACTGATAAAACTACTTTTGTCCTATCACTGGTACCTTTGAGACGACATCTGCCAATCACAGACCGAGACCTGTGATGACAGCTGCTATTCACAGGTCAGAACTAGGATGACAGCTGTCAATCATAGGCAAGAGTGGAGAGTCAAGGTTATTCACATTCAAAGGGAGAAAGGATATTTCCCCAGGCATAAGCACTGCAGGTTGATATCCGCGGATGCAGGAGAGAATGATCACAAGGGTCCGAGGCCACAATGAGGTAGCATTATGTCTGCACTACAAACACACACTGCACCTAGGTATCTCTGTGTGTAGCAGTACAATTGGTTTTTGAAGCACTACGAATGTGTGGGCGTGGCTTCAGGTAGTCAATCATGCCAGCATGGGCGTGGCTTCAGTTAGTCAATCAAGAGGAGACACGCCCCGTTCCTGAACTACATTTCATCATTGTATCACAGCTGCATGATATCAGGCACTTGATTGCATGTGAGCCACGTCTGTCTCTATAGCAGTGCCATGTAACAGTTCATTCACATTAAGTCTGACTACCACTGCTCACTGTCTGAGTCAACACTCATGTTCTTCTCCCTGCCAAACTGTCATGGTCCACACTGTCATGGTCCACACTGTCATGGTCCACACTGTCATGGTCCACACTGTCATGGTCCACACAGTCATGGTCCACACAGTCATGGTCCACACTGTCATGGTCCACACTGATCCTACAGCTCAAGTAAGACTGCATCTTCCACTGAGCTGTTACAATCGTACCATGCACACAGTCTGGGTGGAAGCAGCAGTCGCAACACAGTCAATACACCATCATGGTGTAGACATTCCCATGAACTGACATAGCTTCAAAGGTATTTGTCTGGCCACAGATTCAAGCAGACTTTGGTAGAGACACAAGCACTCATGCTCCATATAGCGGATGACCACAGGTTCAAGCAGGAGGCTTCAGCAATTGCACAAGCAGTCTGACTCGATGTAATGGACAACCATAGGTCCACAGCTTCGGTAGTCAGGCAGCCACTCAAGTTCCATGTAGTGGATGGCTGCAGATTCAAGCCCGAGGCCATAACAATCACACGAGCAGTCCTGCTCGATGTGAGCAGCCACAGATCCGAGGCTTCAGCAGTCACGCGAGCAGTCAGGCTCCATGTAGTGGATGGCTGCAGTGTCGAGTGATCGATCGTCTGATGCCAGCATGTTCACAGTCAATTTCCAGTAGTCAAAGCTGATTCGCGAACTCTGCAACCAAAACATAAAAACTTAAACTGGGCAGTCTACAAAATAATGGCTTGGTTTCAGGGTTGAAAAAATAATGATTTTTTTGATTTAAATCGGATTTTTTTTAAATCTGGTATATGGACATTTATATAGATGTTTATATTTAGACTCTTTCAAACCTGTTCTATTCAAATCGATTTGAGTACTTGTCTTAACAGAGGTACATGATTTTTGCTTATATAAAGACATTAGGCAATGTCCACAAGGCCTCACCCCCTGTAGTTGCATAATCTGTCTTGGAAAGGAAAGCATGCTGTGTGTCTGTGGCTGTAGCAGTGCTAATTACTGTTTGCTGAGAGGGTGGATTAGCACCTGTCCAGGGCTCTGTGTACTCTATGGATCTCCAACCAGACTGCAAACTGGTACAGTATTAAACAATTGTCACCAAGACTGTCTCATTTGAGTCAATATACTGAATTGGTAGCAACTAGCACAAGCTCAAGTGGAGCTTCTGACTTGAAAAGATACTTGCTCTTGAAGACAAGTTTGTGTGGCTTCATTGCATTCAGAAAGGGAATAGCTCAAACATACACAATGTCATAAAATATTTGACTATCAGGCTATCTAGTGACAATACAACTACACAAGTGTGTGAACATTGTGTTTTTGTATTAAAAAACATACAAAACTTTGTTGATCTCGATGCTTGTAAACAATTATTTGTGTTAAATTCATATAAATCCGCGACAAAAAAAATCGGAAATAAAAAATCATAAATCAATGATTTTTTGGAGTGATTTAAATCATGATTTAAATAAATAATTTAAATCAAACAAGCCTGCTTGGTTTTATTCAAAAAACTCTAAGCAGTGTTCACCACTGATGCTGAGATTGTGTTTATCATCATTGTGAATTCTCCAGTAGTGAATTACTTTTTTGACTGGAACTGGTGTTTTCCAGTGGAAAACTTATAATTAAAAATTCTAAATCAGAACTTTGTGCTGTGGCTCATGTTTTGACAGGTTTCAAATAGAGATAATCACTCCATGATCCAAAGGCTACATTTTTCATCTCCGTCCCTCCACAACTTTTGGCACAATTTTTATTTGTTTTATCACTACTCACATTTCAAACTCCCCTTTGCTAAGGGGGCATTCACAATTATCAACATTTACATATTCATACAAAGCAAACTAATTCTCAGACCCCCTACTTGAATTAGTACTTTAAAATGTTGATAACTTTCCACACTGAAAAACATATTGGTGTATTATGGCACTGTGCAGTGAACGATTATGCAATTTAAAACAATACTAGTTCCTTAACAGTTCACTGCTCTGCATGACATACTGGCCATATCTTGTATGCGAACGACATTAACTTAATATGCAGGTGTTGACCCCCTCCCCTTTGTGTGATTAAGTAGATGCAAACAATTGTGCTCCTACACTTAGTAGTTAAGTTAACCAACTTCTGAGAAACTACTGGACAGGAAGCCAGGACTCAACCTTGGTATGCCCTAGCGACAACAAGCCAGACAATGAGTGAAGAAACCATTCAGACGGACCTTCTCGAGGGCACTACAGTCCTTGTCCTTGTGCAGGTAGTGGTCCTGCCAGAAGAGGAGCAGATCACGGAAGTTCTTCATGATGTTACAATTGCCGGAGCATTCCCCGGAGCCGGAGCGCTCCTGAGCGAGGGCACGCAGGTACTGTGGCATGCGGTTCTTCTGGTTGGCAAACATCAGGAAGACCAGCGTCGTATTGAGACAACTCACGTTCTCCTGCAATACAAAACACATCATCAATTTTGTCATCCTTGACTGGTTATTCACAAATGGTGAGATGCCATCAACATCATCAGTGGTTGCGCTTTCTAAACAAACAATAGAGACCACGGTAGAACATGTCTTCTTACAGGTACAAAACTTATAAAATAAAATCATGTCATATTATCTCACTGTTATCTGTTTTTTTAATGTTGACCTTGCTGTTCACAATAGTCAAGTTGAAACATTCAAATACTACAGATAACAGTCAAATTACATGAACAAATTGTTGTTCATTAAAACATATTTGGGCAGTCAAGATGCTAAAATACTACTATTCTACTACTTCATACTACATAACTGATTTTTCAATATCTATCAGATTTTGGAGCTGACCAACCACCTACTGTGGGCACTACACAATCAACATTTGCAGACCACCGTCCACTCTCTCCAGCCTGTGCGGGGTGCAGGGGCAATGAACAAGGAGTGAAGGAGGGCTATGGAATTACTAAGATTTAGGGAAGAACGAAGGGTCAAGAAAGAAAATGATGAAGGTCAAAGAAAAAGATACATAGTTATACTGCGCAGTATCCAGTCCTTCAAAGCACTTTACACTTTACATTTCACCCCCAGCAAACTTGTTCATTCCAATGCCATCTCGACTTCTCTGGGAAGCATAAGCCACACTGCAATTACTGAGTGAGGACTTTTCATTCACATAACCATCACTGTCTATAGCCAGGTAATCATTTATACAGCTGAGTGAACTGAGGCAATGTGGGGTGAACGAAATTGTCAAAGCTTCAAAACGGCAGCAAGAGGATTTGAAACTGTGTTCTCTCGATTATGAGTGCGACGTGCTAACCGTTATGCCACCACACCTCAAAAAGGATGAATGGTCAAGGAAGAACTATGGGTCAGGGAAGGACAACAGGTCAGGGAAGGGCAATAGGTCAAGGCAGGACAAAGGGTCAGGGTAAGACGAAATGTCAGGGAATGACGTTTGAGGGAGACTTACTTGCGTAAGGTTCTGTACATTGATGAGGATGATCAACTTCTGTAGATATTCCATCTGCCGTTCAAAGCGTCCCACAAACATCAGTAGTGGACTCTCCTTGCGGGCATAGTCTGCAACACCAAGCTAGACTCAAATCAATCCACACATTCAAATGTACACAATCTCTAGTCTAACAACAATAGATGTCTGCCAGTTCTAAGCATCTCAATCACTCTTTTCAAGTTGATACAAACATTAAAACATGTATCTTCAACAAAATTACCAGGAATACAAACTGCCTCCACAACTGATGTAGCCCCCTGCACAACTGATGTAGCCCCCTCCACAACTGATGTAGCCCCCTGCACAACTGATGTAGCCCCCTGCACAACTGATGTAGCCCCCTGCACAACTGATGTAGCCCCCTGCACAACTGATGTAGCCCCCTGCACAACTGATGTAGCCCCCTGCACAACTGATGTAGCTCCCTGCACAACTGATGTAGCCCCCTCCACAACTGATGTAGCCCCCTGCACAACTGATGTAGCCCCCTCCACAACTGATGTAGCTCCCTGCACAACTGATGTAGCCCCCTGCACAACTGATGTAGCCCCCTGCACAACTGATGTAGCCCCCTGCACAACTGATGTAGCCCCCTGCACAACTGATGTAGCCCCCTGCACAACTGATGTAGCCCCCTGCACAACTGATGTAGCCCCCTGCACAACTGATGTAGCTCCCTGCACAACTGATGTAGCCCCCTGCACAACTGATGTAGCCCCCTGCACAACTGATGTAGCCCCCTCCACAACTGATGTAGCTCCCTGCACAACTGATGTAGCCCCCTGCACAACTGATGTAGCCCCTGCACAACTGATGTAGCCCCCTGCACAACTGATGTAGCCCCCTGCACAACTGATGTAGCCCCCTGCACAACTGATGTAGCCCCATGCACAACTGGTGTAGCCCCCTGCACAACTGATGTAGCCCCCTGCACAACTGATGTAGCCCCTGCACAACTGATGTAGCCCCCTGCACAACTGATGTAGCCCCCTGCACAACTGATGTAGCCCCCTGCACAACTGATGTAGACCCCTCCACAACTGATGTAGACCCCTCCACAACTGATGTAGCCCCCTGCACAACTGATGTAGCCCCCTGCACAACTGATGTAGCCCCCTGCACAACTGATGTAGCCCCCTGCACAACTGATGTAGCCCCCTGCACAACTGATGTAGCCCCCTGCACAACTGATGTAGCCCCCCGCACAACTGATGTAGCCCCCTGCACAACTGATGTAGCTCCCTCCACAACTGATGTAGCCCCCTGCACAACTGATGTAGCCCCCTGCACAACTGATGTAGCTCACTACTAATGTTCACATTTCTAGTCTGATTAGTTTTAAGTGTTATGTACAGCTGATTTCATAAAAGAGGGCATATACTTTGCTTAAAATCATACAAAGAATTGGTTCTGATCATTAGATTGGGTAACTGGTGATAGTGTGAATAGTCAGTATATACAACCGGAGCCACTTTTGCCATTTTCTGGTTTGTCCGATGATTTCACCAACATAAAACAAAATTGCAAAAATGAGCTAGCAAGTTGTAGTGGATACTAGAGCTAGCAAGTTGTAGTGGATACTAGAGCTAGCATGTCGTAGTGGATACTAGAGCTAGCATGTCGTAGTGGATACTAGAGCTAGCATGTCGTAGTGGATACTAGAGCTAGCATGTCGTAGTGGATACTAGAGCTAGCATGTCATAGTGGATACTAGAGCTAGCATGTCGTAGTGGATACTAGAGCTAGCATGTCGTAGTGGATACTAGAGCTAGCATGTCGTAGTGGATACTAGAGCTAGCATGTCGTAGTGGATACTAGAACTAGCATGTCATAGTGGATACTAGAGCTAGCATGTCATAGTGGATACTAGAGCTAGCATGTCGTAGTGGATACTAGAGCTAGCATGTCGTAGTGGATACTAGAGCTAGCATGTCGTAGTGGATACTAGAGCTTGCATGTCGTAGTGGATACTAGAGCTAGCATGTCGTAGTGGATACTAGAGCTAGCATGTCATAGTGGATACTAGAGCTAGCATGTCATAGTGGATACTAGAGCTAGCATGTCATAGTGGATACTAGAGCTAGCATGTCATAGTGGATACTAGAGCTAGCATGTCATAGTGGATACTAGAGCTAGCATGTCATAGTGGATACTACAGCTAGCATGTCGTAGTGGATACTAGAGCTAGCATGTCGTAGTGGATACTAGAGCTAGCATGTCGTAGTGGATACTAGAGCTAGCATGTCGTAGTGGATACTAGAGCTAGCGTGCCGTAGTGGATACTAGAGCTAGCATGTCGTAGTGGATACTAGAGCTAGCATGTCGTAGTGGATACTAGAGGTAGCGTGCCGTAGTGGATACTAGAGCTAGCGTGTCGTAGTGGATACTAGGTAGGTGTGATTTTTTTGCAAAATGGGTCTGAAGTGGGAGGAGCAAATAAATGAGGAAGGAAGATGTTACCATACGAGTCCTCCTGTACACTGGTGAAGTGCTCGAGTGAAAGAATCAGACTGCGGATGAACATGTTTGAGTCGACAAGGTTGTGGTCAACAGTTGTCAGAAACTTGTCCAGCTGAAACAAACAATGTTGTTACAAACTAATGCCTCAGATCAAAATGTCCTGCTTAAAATATTTCAATGATAAAACTGATCTGTTTGTTGAACCCGGGACATGTCATTTATCTGGTCTCCAGTGTTTTAATATTTTCACAATAAATACTCATTGAACCTAGTAAATCCTTTATATCCTTAAAACTTAATAAAATATATTATTATAATGTGCCAAGCAGCCATGGTTACATACCCGTTCTTTAGAACTAAGTACTTTGTCAAAGACCTTGAACGCCTCCACGTTGAACTTGACTAGTTCTCCGATCAAGTCAAAGCTACTCTGCAGGATCTCCTTCGGCCGGATGTCATGCTCCACAATGTTGCTGGCTATGTGCTGTCAAAAATCACACCCCAAATGTTCACTCGACACAATTTAACTGGTTGACAATTAAACTTTCACACAAATTGCTGCTGTTTTTATAAGAAAAGATGTGGGGTGAGTTAGAAAATAATTATATTCAGACATCCTCTTCACAGAAAAATATGGAGCTTTTCACTAAAATATAAGGAACTCCTAAAACTGCACAATGATCTCCTTGAACTACACACTGTCTTCTTTAAATCTGAATTTGTCTGTTTGAGAAGACAGTTCTAGGCACTGTTGGTGAAATGCATGCAGCTAATCTATTTCTTAATTGGTCACTGAATCCAGTGTAATAAACAACATGACAACTCAAATATTCATGCTTAGAACTGGAAATATTTAACTTGGCACATCAAAGTTACAACGTCTGATTGTTTATATCATAAAATTATATAATATATAGTATAAACCAACATCTTTTCTGCCCAAATGTATTAATGAACCACATTTTTAAACTATACTTTGACCGTTATCTGTTTAATTTAAATGCTTTGGGGTGAATATTATCTTTACATCGAATGCGGGAAAAACAATTTTATTGGTGGTAATGATCTGCCCATCCATACTTACTATACTATATATGATTTTATAATAAAAACAACCAGACTACCTTTAGAATGTGACATCAGGCAGTATTATCTATGCAGCAGTGCCAGAATGTAACATTAGGCAGTATTATCTATGCAGTGGTGCCAGAATGTGACATCAGGCAGTATTATCTATGCAGCAGTGCCAAAATGTGACATCAGGCAGTATTATCTATGCAGCGGTGCCAGAATGCGACATCAGGCGGTACTATCTATGCAACGTTGCCACTATCTGACATCAGGCAGTATTAGCTATGCAGCAGTGCCTAAATGTAACATCAGGCAGTATTATCTATGCAGCGATGCCAGAATGTGACATCAAGCAGTATTATCTACGCAGCAGTGCCAGAATGTGACATCAGGCAGTATTATCTATGCAGCAGTGCTAGAATGTGACATCAGGCAGTATTATCTACGCAGCAGTGCCAGAATGTGACATTAGGCAGTATACGATACAATACGAGTTTATTGTCCAATAAAACATTGGATAATTGTCTTCTGATTGCTGACATCAGAGGTAAAGAGGATAAAATGTTAGGTAAACATGGTTAATAAAAGTAATATATACATGAAATGAGTTAATAAAAGTAATAACAGTAGTTCATACATGAAAGTAATCCATACAATATAATCACACTGCCTTTATATACATAAGTTAGTGCAGTGCAATCACATACATTATTATTAAATTGCTGTAACTTAGGTAATAAGAATCAATTCTTGATAAAAAAAACACACACATATACACACTGTTCAGCGATCGGCTTGCACGTGATGAACACTTAAATAAGACTTTGTTGAGATGCCTTATCGCCTGGGGAACGAAACTGTTTTTGAACCTGTTTTTTATGCATTTTGGACATCGGTATCGTCTCTGATGCGGAAGAAGGTCAAACTCGATGTTCAGTGGGTGGGCGGGGTCATTGGCATGTGCTTTTTTGACCATCACGCGTTCAGTCAGCTGAGAGACAAGCTGTGTGGGGAGGCCTATGATCTTGGAAGCAGTTTTGGAGATGCGGAGTATATTTTTTTGGAGACAGACGTAACAGGGAAAAAAGAGATACTACAATATGTCAACACTGACCCTATAACACCCCGGTACAACAATAGTAGAAGTTTGGGGTCAACATGAAACAATCTTAGTTTTCTTAACAGGTACAGTCTTTGCTGGCACTTTTTGCACACACCTTGAACCTGGGGACCAAACATCAGCTTGTTATCAAGTGTTATACAGTGATATTTAAAGATGTCCGTTACCTCCACAGCCTCACCACCAATACATAGTGGTCCATCAAACTGGCCGCTGGTGCGGAAATCAATACAGAATTCCTTTGTCTTGCACACATTCAGTTCTAGGAAATTTTCCTTGCACCACACTGAGATCATAGAGATAGCGTTCTCATAAGAGGAACGAGTCTGATCCTTTCAGGCATGCCACTACTGCTGCATCGTCTGAGTATTTAATCAGGACATTAGAGTCACATTCGCTCCTGATGTCGTTGGTGTACAGGGAGTAGAGAATGGAACTCCCAACACACCTTTGGGGTGCTCCGGTCTTATCAGTATTATCTATGCAGCAGTGCCAGAATGTGACATCACGCAGTATTATCAATGCAGCAGTGTCAGGATGTGATATCATGCAGTATTATCTATGCTTCAGTGCCAGACTGACATCACACAATATTATCTATGCAGCAGTGCCAGAATGTGACATCACACAGTATTATCTATGCAGCAGTGCCAGAATGTGACATCACACAGTATTATCTATGCAGCAGTGCCACCAACCTGCAGTAGACCCCTGCGGAGGAGGAAGATCTGGTCACAGTAGGACGTACTGCCCCGGAGGTAGCTCTCAACGGCCCGTGCCAACCAGAAGCGGAACGTGGACGCGGTCGGTTCCTTCTTCATCACATCCACAATCTTTGTGAGCAGACCTCGACTGCCCTTGCACATCAACTGCCTGCAACACGATCTATTTGTAGCAACATATAAGTCAGTTAACTGTGGGAGCACTTCCACAACTGGCAGATGACATCTCAAAACAATAATGCACTACACAAAAGCACTGGCATTTGACCTCAGATGCCCCCTCTCCTTCACAGATGACCCCTCCCCCTTCATCAACTGAATCACATTTGTACAACTAGTTGAAACTGTAGATAATATAGTTTCACGAATGTTTCTGTGTTGTAACACATTTAATTTTCTGTTTGCATTGTTATGTTTGCATTGTTATGTTTGCATTGTTATGTTTGCATTGTTATGCTTTAAAAAAATTGCAAGTGCTTCTTTCATGAGTTACATGCCACCAACTTTGGATGAGCCATTACTGGAAGAGAAAATCCCCAATCTCACAGGTACACAACATCGACATAAGACTTAAATGTGATGCCTACTCATACTGAATAACTAAGATGTCCTTACTTGTTGATACTGTCCAGAGTGTCAATCTTCAGTGGCCCTGCTTTGGCTACAATGCACAGGTTGGCATCTTTTAGCAAGACAAATGGCACAAACATAATAACATCAGTAAAGACATTAGTCCCCCCCCAGACAAATTCAATGCATTAAAAAATCTATGTGATGCAGCTTAACTGAGCCAACATCAGAGTGAAATTATTAAGCACCCATGTAGTCTTACCAAATAAATGTATTCAGTTTGAATCAATATTTGCATTTATCCACCATACAACATTAAGTTTGCATGTAGTTTTAATGTTTTGTAATATCTAGTCACAAACCTCAAAACAACTACAGCTGTGCAGATTTCAAGGGTGAATTACGATGATAGACTTACTGTTTATCCTCTTGATCTCATTCAGTTCACTCTTAGATAACAACAAGTGTTTGTACCTGAAACAAGGACCATCATAAAGACAGGCAGACGTAGCTGAAACAAGGACCATCATAAAGACAGGCAGACGTAGCTGAAACAAGGACCCTCATAAAGACAGGCAGACGTAGCTGAAACAAGGACCCTCATAAAGACAGGCAGACGTAGCTGAAACAAGGACCATCATAAAGACAGGCAGACGTAGCTGAAACAAGGACCATCATAAAGACAGGCAGACGTAGCTGAAACAAGGACCATCATAAAGACAGGCAGACGTAGCTGAAACAAGGACCCTCATAAAGACAGGCAGACGTAGCTGAAACAAGGACCATCATAAAGACAGGCAGACGTAGCTGAAACAAGGACCATCATAAAGACAGGCAGACGTAGCTGAAACAAGGACCATCATAAAGACAGGCAGACGTAGCTGAAACAAGGACCATCATAAAGACAGGCAGACGTAGCTGAAACAAGGACCATCATAAAGACAGGCAGACGTAGCTGAAACAAGGACCACCATAAAGACAGGCAGACGTAGCTGAAACAAGGACCATCATAAAGACAGGCAGACGTAGCTGAAACAAGGACCATCATAAAGACAGGCAGACGTAGCTGAAACAAGGACCCTCATAAAGACAGGCAGACGTAGCTGAAACAAGGACCATCATAAAGACAGGCAGACGTAGCTGAAACAAGGACCATCATAAAGACAGGCAGACGTAGCTGAAACAAGGACCCTCATAAAGACAGGCAGACGTAGCTGAAACAAGGACCATCATAAAGACAGGCAGACGTAGCTGAAACAAGGACCATCATAAAGACAGGCAGACGTAGCTGAAACAAGGACCATCATAAAGACAGGCAGACGTAGCTGAAACAAGGACCCTCATAAAGACAGGCAGACATAGCTGAAACAAGGACCATCATAAAGACAGGCAGACGTAGCTGAAACAAGGACCACCATAAAGACAGGCAGACGTAGCTGAAACAAGGACCATCATAAAGACATGCAGACGTAGCTGAAACAAGGACCATCATAAAGACAGGCAGACGTAGCTGAAACAAGGACTATCATAAAGACAGGCAGACGTAGCTGAAACAAGGACTATCATAAAGACAGGCAGACGTAGCTGAAACAAGGACCATCATAAAGACAGGCAGACGTAGCTGAAACAAGGACCATCATAAAGACAGGCAGACGTAGCTGAAACAAGGACTATCATAAAGACAGGCAGACGTAGCTGAAACAAGGACCATCATAAAGACAGGCAGACGTAGCTGAAACAAGGACTATCATAAAGACAGGCAGACGTAGCTGAAACAAGGACCATCATAAAGACAGGCAGACGTAGCTGAAACAAGGACTATCATAAAGACAGGCAGACGTAGCTGAAACAAGGACTATCATAAAGACAGGCAGACGTAGCTGAAACAAGGACCATCATAAAGACATGCAGACGTAGCTGAAACAAGGACCATCATAAAGACAGGCAGACGTAGCTGAAACAAGGACTATCATAAAGACAGGCAGACGTAGCTGAAACAAGGACTATCATAAAGACAGGCAGACGTAGCTGAAACAAGGACCACCATAAAGACAGGCAGACGTAGCTGAAACAAGGACCATCATAAAGACAGGCAGACGTAGCTGAAACAAGGACTATCATAAAGACAGGCAGACGTAGCTGAAACAAGGACCATCATAAAGACAGGCAGACGTAGCTGAAACAAGGACCATCATAAAGACAGGCAGACGTAGGTGAAACAAGGACCATCATAAAAACAGGCAGACAACAGTTGTGCACAACAAATGATATTGACAAGTTACTCAGTACTAGGGATGAATTCATTGTGAGATGCTCAGTCATAACCAGGCAATGATCTCATCATCATTGAGATGTGGGGTGCAGTGGTCGGGTGGTAGAGCATCGGGCTTTCAGTCGAAGGGACCAGGGTTTGAAATCACCTCCGCTGTTTTGAAGCGTGGACAATTTTATTCACCCCACTTTGTCTGCCTCTCAGAAGAGACAGTAAAAGCCATTGGTCCCTTCTATCTGGTGTCTATGCCAGGGGAAGTAAAAGCCATTGGTCCCTTCTATCTGGTGTCTATGCCAGGGGAAGTAAAAGCCATTGGTCCCTTCTATCTGGTGTCTATGCCAGGGGAAGTAAAAGCCATTGGTCCCTTCTATCTGGTGTCTATGCCAGGGGAAGTAAAAGCCATTGGTCCCTTCTATCTGGTGTCTATGCCAGGGGAAGTAAAAGATCCCATGCAGGTAAATGGAAAAAAACCTGTGATTGACTTACTAACTCTAGAGAAGGACACTCTTAAAAACCAGAAGGACCACATTGAAAATAAGTTACTTTGGTGTGCTTTAATGTGTTATCCTCAGTATTACTGGCTACCAAAAAATCAACAACAACAAAAATTGATTCTCAAGATAGCCAATATCCATTTAAAAAATGTATTGGATTTGTTGATGTTTGTATGTTTTGTTAGGTAAAATCTGTGATATGAAAAAATATTGTAATTCATTGTAATTGATGTAATTGTTGCAACAACATGAAATAAATCAATTACAATTACAGCACAAGTACAAAAACAGAATCAAATACAATTACAAATACAGCATTTTCCCTGTAATCAGTTACGATTATTTAATTGGACCCAGCCCTCGTACCCAACCTCACCTTGAAACAGTGACAGAAATTGGCCAAAGTAAACAAGCAATGCTATATAACAAACAAAATACAATCTACCAAATTTACCCTCATTCATCTGGACAGAACATGGATCTTCACCAAAGTGTAAGTATTAAACTAATGATAGGAAAAGAAAGAGCTGTCATCAGAGGACAAGTGTTGGCCATGACTACTCACTCGGAGTGATCACAGAAGCTGTGGATTAGTCGCAGGAACTGGATCTTCAGAGCGACTTCCTGCAAAATACAACAGCAAGACCACTCAGTGCTTTCACTCTGGTAGATCTTTACATTCAATACCAACTTGACTTCTCTGGGAAGCATTACTGGGCAAAGACAATTCTCATATCCACCATTGTTATGGTCAGGTACTCAATTATACAGCCGAATGAACTGAGGCAACATTGTGTGAACTAAACTGCCTAGATTTGAAATAAGGATTTGAACCCTGTTCCTCCAAATTGAGAGTCTGCCGATCCAGTACAAATACCTTAAAGTGAGTTACTCTATAATAAGGGCTGGCACGTTACTCTGAATACATTCATATATGACCCAGTTTACTTACAGGACTGCATTCACAGCTGGCGTTGTGGCCTCGCAGTCGATGTTGGCTGTTATTTCTGTGGCTGAAATAGACACAGAATAACTTCACTAAAGGCAAAACATACTCAAATAAAAAGCCTCTTCAGAACATTAATTTAGCAGTTATTCTTATTAGCTTTCTATAACAAGATTAAACCCACATATCAAACAGATACAAGTCACATTGATTATTTTAATTAAAATACCATTGTACTGTATATTGTCTGCATACAAACCGCTGTGTACAAACATTCTAGTTATTACACTGGTGCCAACTCCTATGGTTTACCCACAAGTCTTCAGATTTTCTTAAATTTGATAGTCCTGTGTAAGAGACATTCCTTGTGGTTTTGTGTATTTTGAACAAGGCTCCTTTGTACTATGGCATATGCCCTCCCTGGCATATGCCCCCCCCCCCACCCTGCATTTGCCTCCAATTGTCAAAGCCATGCGAATAACAGTTCACCAATTCAAAACACATCCAAAGGACAATCTGGCAAAATTTTTTTAGCTTTGTGCAGTCAGCTACACAAAGTCTCGTAAGATCTAATCAATAGATCACAGTTTGCAACCTCCTTTTGAGTATATGTGCAGCAAACCAGTGGATGTAGATAATCATAGTTTCATTTGTGATCTTATGGATTTTTTTACCAGTCTCAGGTGTACACCACTCAGAGTTGGCACCAGTCTCACAGGTGTACACCACTCAGAGTTGGCACCAGTCTCACAGGTGTACACCACTCAGAGTTGGCACCAGTCTCACAGGTGTACACCACTCAGAGTTGGCACCAGTCTCACAGGTGTACACCACTCAGAGTTGGCACCAGTCTCACAGGTGTACACAACTCAGAGTTGGCACTTATGTTATTAATTAAATGTATTGTATCAGTTCTACTCACGATTGACATTTCCATATAAACTGGTCAAACAGTTCACTGAGACCAGACACCATGTGTAGATCAGCTAACCGCCTCTGCACCTAAGAAAAACAACAAATCAAATTTGTATAACCTAATTTCTGTACCTGCAGTGCCCAGTACCCAATCAAGAGCCCATTTGTGACAGAAAGTTTGATGTAACACAAAGACTATATGTACGATTTCATTCGTAAAATTTTTTGTAGAACATTCATATCCCTGATACGTGACTGATCCGTCATTTGAATAATTTGTGAGGCAATCGAGCATGAATTGGGATATTGCCATAGGTGTGCGATGTTTTCATGCACACGGCAAACTATCACAGGAACGTCTTAGGTGTCTAATTATTTATTTTACATTCTGTCCACCACGCAAGAATATAAATATGCCACAATACAATCTTAACTGAAGAACATTGTGCAGCACCAAGATGATCATAGCTTCTAAAACATCTTGTCAACAAAGATCCCAAGATGCTTTGCATTAAGATGGACTCGCAGTCTGATTATTAAAAATATGTTATTTCGGGCAGCATCTATTGGACCAACCCTAAACCAAGTATCTCCAACTTCTTAGTGAGGCTGACAAGACAAAATATCTAACAAATTCTGAAATTTTTCCACTGCTTGTAACACGGATGATGCCATAAATCATTTTACTGACAAACCTACCTTTTTTCGATGTTTTCCAACAAGAAACAGTCCAAGAACATAGACGACCTGAACCCGCAGAATGAGGTCTGTGCTAATCTTTAGTCCCGACTGTTGGATCATTGGCCCACCAGGGGCTGCTGGTGCAGAAATACCTACAGCGGAGAACATGCCATGTAACAGTCACATATCATCAACAGGGGAGAACATTCCATGTAACAGTCACATATCATCAACATGGGAGAACATTCCATGTAACAGTCACATATCATCAACAGGGGAGAACATTCCATGTAACAGTCACATATCATCAAAGTGATCATCTGGTAAAACTGTTAAAATATTTGTGTCAGTCTGTCAGATGTTAGAGGAATCTTCCAAAAGTAAATTAATGTTCTCCAGATGCACCCTAAAGCAGATAGTTCAACAATATAACATAAAGTAATGCACATATCATTAGTCAAAGATGAAACAAATCTGAAACCCTGATGTTATCTTTGTGACCCTTATACATATATTTTAAAAGTGCGTCTTAATTTCTACAAAAAAGATTACCCACAAAGATTATTTTGAAAGAATAAAAAGGTTGCTTATAACTATAAGTAAGGTACCTAGATATTGGATGTTTCGATGCAGAAATAAAGTATTCCCACACGCTGCATAGAACACACCAGGTTTGCAATGTGTTAAAATAAAAAATTCATCAAACGGTATCATGTATGCTACATTACTACACACAACGGTAAATGTAACACTCACCTCCGATGAACTCATCAAGGTCATCAATTGTGGGCGTCTCAAAGTCATCGTCTGCCATCGAGTTCTCAATCCACTCCATCCAGCATGCCAGTTCACTGTCCATACCTCGGAACCTCGGCGTATCTGTCAAATCCATCGTCACGGCCTTACCTCACATTGTATTAACTCTGTGTAAACGTTTCTTGAACATAGCAAAGTTTTAAATAATAAGTCACAATATCAGAGGATGTTTTTTATTTTAGTTGGTCAATTAAGCACAACATGTTTAGTGTAGAGTGCAACCAGGGTCTAAATTGCTCAGTGACATACCCGAGTTTCATGACTATGGGATGGACACCGTAAAACCTCACTGACTGGGCCAATCACATATCCAGTGGTAAACTGGTTATGGAAACTGAAACGACACACAATTGTGTTGGAGAAGTGTTGTTTAGGACCAATGCTGCAGTTTGAGTGAAGAGGATTACCGGTTAACATTAAGCAAGAGTGTGACGAGAAACTCACAGTTCCTGGCACAGGCAATGTTGACTAGTCTCGACAGCATGTCTGGAATGTTGAGCAAGAGTTCTGAAAGAACACACAAGCTATGACTAACACCAACAAGATAGCAACGGTTTAACATCATATTCACAAAGCACAATAACATGTCAGCAATGAGTTGACTTTATATAATTTTGTCTTCATTTCATATGTTGAATTTTTTTTTATATGTTGTAAGGTTGAGAGGTACTCAAATAATACTGGATTGGGTTACATTTGCCTAGACATATTTGAAATAAGAACAGTCATTCCACTAGAAACTGAATGAGAAATATAACATATAACATGTAGCTAGTTTGTATACAGTCGCGCCTCGTTATAACGCGCCCCATTATTACGCGGAATCGGATATAACGCGGTCGGTCGTGGACCCCGATTTTCTGCCACCAGGGGTGAAATGGTTGGGCTTGTATGATGGTCAATAAATAGCCAAGTGTTGTTGCATTGTTTGTTTTGCGCTGCCATCAATCGTGTTTCGTTGGCGTTGGCTTTGGTCGGACAACTTGTTAATTGCAATGGTGATTCACACAAATGCTTTGCATGTTAATAAAACATTCACACATTCAGTGCTAATTTAGACATCAGAGACACCAGCCAATTCGCTCCTGCACCTTTCAATCAATTCAAAACATAAAAGTTTAACCCGTTTATTCTACGTGACAGGCAGCAAGAGCGAGTCGATTTCAGGCGGCAAGATTAAACCAATCTTACTGAATGCCGATACATGAAAATAACTCACAGTAAAAGTTGAGTTAAATAGTGTTAAATGCAATTGAGCAGGCAACAACAATATAAAACTTGGGTGAAACAGCAACGAAGTATCATTATCCTTCCGTTAGTCTGTTACATGCATCACAAATATCATTCTCGAATCATCGCTATGCCAAAACGCAAGGCGTACACAGTACGTGAAAAGTTAGATTTGGTCATCCGGATACGAAAGGGTGAATCGCATTGCAAAGTGTCTCGTGAGATGTGAGTTCCCAAATCGACGCTTCGGGGATGGCTAAAGGATGAAATGAAGCTACGAGAATTCGTCCACACCGTGGAGGAAGACGATGGTTGGCGGTGAAAGAAAACTCGCGTCGCCAAAGATAGCGCCCTCGACAATGCCGTTTTGAACTGGTTCATCCAGGAGAGGCAGACTGTGCTGCCGATAAGTGGTCCAGTGGAAGCGCAGGCGGAAAAGTTCGACAAGGCTATCAACGGTGCTGCATCGGATTTCACTGCCAGTCAGGGTAGGCTTTGGCAGAAACGACACGGCATTTCACAGCATCAAGTTGTTGGCGAGATGCGATCGGCCAACCAAGATGGCGCTGCACAATTTCCCCCGAAACTTATGGCACACATCGCCGACAACAACCTGAGCGGAGAGCAGGTATATAATGCGGACGAAACTGGCCTGTTCTTCAAAAATGCTGCCAGATCGCACGTTGGCGATGAAGAACGATGTGCACAAAGCAGAGGGATTCAAACTAGCCAAAGATAGAGTAACACTGTTGTTCTGTTGCAAAAAGACCGGCAATCACAAACTGAAACCGCTCTGCATTGGAAAACACAAGTCGCCAAGATGTTTCCACCATGTCAGCATGATCGGCATGGTGCCACTTGCATATACGGCCACTGGCAATGCGTGGATGATGGCTGCCATCTTCAGGGAGTGGTTCCTGCCAGATGCCATCTGCGCGAGCATCGCCTTGAGGAGAAAGCCGTACTTCTCCTCGACAATTGCCGTAACCACCCGCCCACTGACACGCTTTGCTCACCTGATGGAAAATTGTTGGATGGAGGGACTTCCTCAGATTTAGCAAAGAAGACATAGAAACTGCTGAACACAGACTGAGAGAGCACCTAGACGTGGACCAATCATTCGAAGATTTCATCACAGAATGGACTACGATTGATGAATTGTGTGCAATTACCGAACAGTTAACAGATGAACAGATCGTCAGTGATGCAACATCCGAAACAAAAGATGACGACGCGAACACGATAGTGGAAGAAGTAGAAGTCCGAAAACTCCCTTTACCATCGGAGGTAGTGGCGCCGTTGGAAATTAGTTTACAGTGGATGGAATCTCGTGGTAGTGACTATGTCAAAGTGATGCAGATGTCCAGCTTCCTGAACACTGCCAAGAAAGATCTGCTTGCCAGCCGCAAACAGAAAAGAGTCACAGACTTTATTGCGGCCCCGTGAACGCTGCTTTCAGCATTGACAGTAGTGACACTAGTATTGTGCTGAAAATGTTTTGTAGACTAGTTATTTTTATACAATAAGTCATTGTCTTAATTGTTTGATTCACTTTCAAATTACCTTTGTATAGTTGTGACGTTTCGGCATCTTTCATCTTACTTTATCAGATGGATATTATGCTAGCATTGGATATCACTTTGTGGTAAATGTATGTAAAGTGATTTATAATCAATAAACTATGAACTGTACCAATTGTCGTTTTTAATCAACTTTTGCGCCGCATGCGTAAACTCGTATGTATGTTCCGCTGCTCATCTCCAGGTTATTGTTTTCAATTAGCATTATAGTGAAGCGTTATACAGTCAGTCCATCGTAGCAGATTATTGTCGATTTGTATTCCACAATTCCACACACGTTTATTTTATTCAGTTCAACATTCGACAAAGTATGACATTTTAAAATCGATACAACACACAGACGTTAATATTCTACTATAAATAAGCTTTATAAACCGTGCGGCACAACAGGGCTTCCTCGCAGTGGTGGCAATCAGTCAGTCCATCGAAACAGATTACTTGTATTCCACAATCAATTCCACACACATGTATTTATCCAGTTCAACATTTGATAAAGTATGACATTTTAAAATCGATACAACACACATTAACCTTAATATTCTACTCTAAATAAGCTTTATAAACCATGCGGCACAACAGGGATTCCTCACAGTGACGGCGTGGCGTGTTAATTGCTGTTCTTGGTACCCCTGGTGGCAGATATGGGAACACCTAATGTGCGTCGCTTATAACACGGTCCGATATCGTGGACCCCGACCACCGCATTATAACGAGGCGCGACTGTACTGAGGCAACAATAGTTATTTTGCAAAGAACGGAGAAAGCACTTGCCTTGATTGATGTCTCTCACGTTGACGAAGCCGGTGCTTCTCTTCTGTTTGTTTTGAGCATACACTGCAAGCAGGTGCACAAAGGTCACACAACACAGATCACTTGACAAGAGCAGTAGACAGTCACACAGTCAATGCTACATCAAAACTAAACTAATGTATCACATTTAAAGGTACAAGGTCTACTGTTTTGATTGTAAAATGATGTTATATCGTATACCATGATCAAGATTAAAGATCAAGGTTAAAATGTGGGTCATTAACCCCAGGATTGACCACTGGGCTGGATTCGGCCTGCACGATCAGTGCGAAAAGCATTCCGGACAATTTTGGTATCACTCTGTAGTAACAATTTTCGTTTCCGTCTCCAGTACCTCACATGGGAACAAATCAGGAACAAATGGAATCATTGGAAAACTGAATCACTTTTTGTTCTGTTTCATATTTATTCATAAGCATAGCCAATGATAGCTAATGACGATCTAGCTTACAAAACACATCACATGGTTGGTGCCCATATTTGGCTGCTTTTACTATGCTCTGCAGAATAAATTTACGTTTCCATCCATTGTACCTAAATATGTAACATGTTATACCTTTGGCAAGCTCTATGATTGGCCTATTCAAATACAAATTAGCGAGCAGGCTATATGCAGCGAATGAGCATCGTCGTTACAAACACGTGTTGTCAGGGCCGCCTGGGATTTTTTTTCCTAATCCGCCATTGTTTTCTCACTTCGTTCTGTCACGGTAAACAACGCGGGACTAATGGGCCTGTCTGAATCGGCATAGTCCGGTGTTTGAAAAAATTATATAAATAAAAGTTCTCAACAGATTTGATTAATTTTTGTTTTATTTTGTAGCTAATGTGAATGGCTGTATTTTTCCCATTGGACATAGGGACATACAGCCACTCAGTAATTATCTGGCAGGGTGGGAAAAAATGTTGCTTTCTTTTTTTGATGAAATTCAAATAGCAATATCCATATGATAAGATTATGTGCTGTAGTTTTTATCATATTATTATAATAGAGTCTTTTTAGAAACAAAATGATACCTCAATCACATTTGTACGATAATTATTAGCGACGTTGTGATTTTTTAAAAGCACCCTTATGAATAACTCCAATTTGAGTACAATGTGGAAATTTATCATTGGTCACTCCTAGGGTTAAAAACATATTTGGACAGTGAATATAGTTTATACTAAACAACTTTATGGTAAAATGTTCAGACTCTGTAACTTTAATCAACACAACAGTTTTATAATTTCATTGTGCAAGTACATTTTATAGGAGACCACACACACACACAACAAATGTAATACATATATAAAGCTACCAACTTGTCAAAAGTACTAGCACAAAGACACCGAGAAAAAAAGAAAATTATCACATACAAAAACAAAGCGAGACTTACATGACGACTTATTCTCATAGATGTCAAGGTCTGATATTGTGACGGCAAGGATTCGACAAAAGTTGGCCAACTTGCGATCATCCAAGGACATAATGAGACTGCGTAGGTTACCTACACAACATTGATGCAAATGCTGCATGGTGTGACAGAGGCAATCAATTACTGTCTAACAAGCACATTGTAGTAATAAATAATACAGGAATATCATGTTCTGACATGTATGTTCAACCAAGGTGTATTGTGCAGGTAACCAATTATATCTTTTATATACATATTACTCCAATACTGGTAATGTAAATTTAATAAATCAACAGACATAATAGTTTACATCTTAATATCTCTACAAAATATTTTTAAATTGTATTCCTGGCACAGTGGTGTATTTATGGAGGGCCATGCCCCCCCCCCAGCTTTAGAATAAGACATTTTGCCAATACTGAATTTGAATACTGCACCGACTAAGACCCTTTCCCCTTCCAAGATCCTAAATATGCCACTGCACTTGGATGGGCATTGTAAACATTAAAAAAAATTCTATACCTCTACCTAGCATGTTGACACGCCAGACTATGGGCATACAATCTAGGCTAGCACTGCTGAGCGCCATTTATGCCATAGGTGAAATGGTTTGCTATTTGTTGAAACATTTTTTGAACTTTACCAAATTGGCAAAACACTATTGTTGCCACTACTATCGACATAATCGGTGGTACATCACATCCTTCCTGCCTCCCTTAAAGTTGTTTTAAGCGATGCCCAATCAAGCCGACCCACATAACCAGTTACTGTAATGTGCGTGGCGGTGTAACAAAAGATCGGTAATCCCTCCCTTTACAATAGGACTGGTTATTTCAATCGAGTTTGCATTAGCTAAACCTGTTTGACCAGTCATTGACATTATTTATAAGATTTAGACAAGTAAAGCACCGACGCAGTCACGTCCCGCATTATCGCTCACAACAAATGTACCAAAGTCAGCATAGATTGATGTGCAATCCACTGAATATCCATTCAAATAATGTCTCCACTTTGTTTACATAATCTACTCGATTAATCATTTAGTGATCAATGAAATACTCAGTTTTCAGACAATAATATCATTTGTTATATCTGTGCACTTCATGAGATCAATAGCAGATGACAACAGCATGTGTAGTGTTTTAATGTTGTTATTATTTTCTGATAATACATCATAATAGATCTAAAATATGTGAAGTTTTCTTCTTTAAGTTGTATGCATCAAAAGCTGATGAGTTGTCTGGCATGGTCATAGTTTGACCTGCAACAAATATGTCAAAAGTAATATAAAATTAGAGTATGCAAAAATAACATACTTTTTAAAATGAATGTTTTGCAAACAATATTTTGTGGACTAGCTGGGTCCAAGGTGGACTAGAAAACTTTTGTGAATACTAGTCCTGCTGTCAAGCAAAGAATATGTTTTAATTCCAGCCACAATGCAGCCTACTCTATCTAATAGACTGATTAAAGTTGATTGGAAAAGCAAGAATTCAGACGCATGCCTTGTGTGCATCTGAAGACAATTAACATATTCGTTTCCAGAAAGGACTGTTGCGAAATAAAAAATTATGATGTTGTAAAACATGAGGCTCTGCAGACCACCAGAGTTCCATGTTTTTGATTGAAACGCCAGCAGCTGTTTATCACGGAAAACATGTGACACTCGTGTACCGTCACACGTGACATTCGTGTACCGTCACACGTGACACTCGTGTACCGTCACCAGGGTTGTTTGATTTAAATCATTTGATTTAAATCACTCCAAAAAAAATCATTGATTTCTGATTTTTTTTATTTCTGATTTTTTTTGCTGATTTACATCAATTTAACAAAAATAATTGTTTAAAAGCATCGAGATCAACAAAGTTTTATATGTTTTTTAATACAAAAGCACAATGTGCGCACACTTGTGTAGTTGTATTGTCACCAGATAGCCTGATAGCCAAATATTTTGTGACATTGTGTATGTTTGAGCTATTCCCTTTCTGAATGCAGTGAAGCCACACTAACTTGTCTTCAAGAGGAAGTATCTTCAAGTCAGAAGCTCCACTTAGAGCTTGTGCTAGTTGCTACCAATTCAGTATGTTGACTCAAGTGAGACAGTCTTGGTGACAATTGTTTAATACTGTACCAGTTTGCAGTCTGGTTGGAGAGTACACAGAGCCCTGTACAGGTGCTAATCCACCCTCTCAGCAAACAATAATTAGCACTGCTACAGCCACAGACACACAGGGGGTGAGGCCTTGTGGACATTGCCTAATGTCTTTATGTAAGCAAAAATCTTGTACCCTCTGTTAAGACAAGTACCCAAATCGATTTGAATAGAACACGTCTGAAAGATTTTATAAATATAAACATCTATATAAATGTCTATATACCAGATTAAAAAAAAATTAAAATTAAAAAATCCTACTTAAAAAAATTCATGATTTTTTTTCAACCCTGACCTCATATGTGCACAAGTGTCACATGACAATGCAAAATTGATCATCCGAAAATGGCTAAACAAGTTTTCATTTGGCTAAAGAAAATTTGGACAGATTTTCAGCCCAGTACTAGCCTAGACAATAATAAGTGAACTCACTGATAGTGGCGAGGTTGAGAACTTCCCTGCGTGCCTGTAGTAGATCCTCAAGGAACTGACACGCTGTGATACACGTCTTGCCGTGGCCCAGCAACGTGAACACATAGCTCAACATGTCGTCATGCTCCGTCAGCCGTCGAGACAAGTCCTCACCCATGTTCTACAATTGAGACCACATCTTAAACAGTTACTGTGCTATTTACATGTTCTCACAAGGTGGGGTGATAGTTTCTTCTGAACAGGATCTTACTTTCTGTGTGAACTGTAGGCAATTAAAAGGTATAACCCAATGTCATAGAGTGTTTGAGATTGTAGGATACAGCACAACTGGTAAAGTGACTGCTTTAAGCAAACCTCAAGTTATACTTGCAAGGAACACATTATATATATACACCACAATGTCATTTACAGGACTAACATCAGAAAAGTATAATTTAAGTCATCACTGCATGGATAAAGGAGTTTGAAAATATATACACCATGCAGCATAAACAAATTGAATATGAGAGAAAATAAATATAACGTTGGTACCATGGAAACGAATCGACAGAGGATGTCCAGAATGAGACTCTTCACACGAAGCTGGAGTTCTGTGTCTGCAAACAGCAACCAATCAGTGGCTACAGTATTGACATCTTACATAAAACATGCTCAAATACCTTTCTTTGTGTGTTTTTTAATTAAAATTTTGAAAGCATCCATAAATATAACGGTGAGCAAAGAAGTTTTCAAGTGTTTATGTTAGTTATAGCTTAATTAATGCAGTCGTATCCATAAACGTCAAAGTCTGTTGTGTCAGCCAAACAAATATCACACTAATTTAGGTTAATTAGCCTAAACCAACACAAGATTGTTGAACGTTGAACGATTGTTGGGTGTTAAATGTACACATACAAAGTGAGAATATTCAGAAGGTCTCAATGTATCAATGACTGATGACACTGGAAGTTGCCATTGAGAAACTGTGGTTCTACAAAACAATTTCATTTGCCTTTGAGAACTGTGCATCAATTTTGCAAAAATAACTGACTGGGAAGAATTGTGGGAGTGAAGAGTGGAAACACGAAAAATAGGGAGGAGGTTGGTGTGAAAGAGAGTCTCACAAGGAAGCCGGTGAGGCATCAGTTAAAGTGGGCTGGGCATGTGAAACGAATGGAAGAGGAGTAGATGCACTCAGAGCTGAGGGTAGAAGGAAAAGAGGAAGACCACAAATGAGATGTGTATAAAGATGAATAGATTAGAGAGAGATTAGAGAATGAGAGATGGGGAGGAAGTGGAATCAGTGATGTAAGGAGATTAGAGAGAGATTAGAGAATGAGAGATGGGGAGGAAGTGGAATCAGTGACGTAAGGAGATTAGAGAGAGATTAGAGAATGAGAGATGGGGAGGAAGTGGAATCAGTGATGTAAGGAGATTAGAGAGAGATTAGAGAATGAGAGATGGGGAGGAAGTGGAATCAGTGATGTAAGGAGATTAGAGAATGAGAGATGGGGAGGAAGTGGAATCAGTGATGTAAGGAGATTAGAGAGAGATTAGAGAATGAGAGATGGGGAGGAAGTGGAATCAGTGATGTACGGACTGAGGACCCGTATTGGTGCCAGACGCACCCCAGATTTCAGGGACGAGGTGAAGAGTAACTATTATAAAAGATTACATATATACATCAACAACTATGTGAACATGGTTGTTACCTTGACTGTGTTTACACTGGACTGGAAGCAGTGAATTGAACATCAATAGTCGTACCAGAACCTTTAATAAAGAAACATCCAAGATTATACAACCAGACAACAAAGAGCATCAAATCTATTGTAATTTCCTCAAAAACATCTGGTGTAAAATATACCTTAATCATAAATATCTACCAGGTGCATTCAAACATGTCATCTACATTATATGCTATGTTACTACAGCTTTGCATATGCACACGTGAAATGTCAGCAGTACAACACAGTCGATGCGGAAAGGAATCAGCCAGGATTTAAATGACAGCAAGTTGATGTTACGCCACCATTGTGCTAACATGCTCCTCAACAAAGTACTATAGTGAAAGCCCCAGCTGTCACCTCTACTCCGCCATAGTCCATGAACATCTTGGCGTACTTCGCCTGCTCGTCCACATCGTCCCTTCGGTCATCATGATTACGTCTCGCCTCAAAGTTTGTGATCTTTGAGTAAACATCCTGTGACGATGACAAAACCATTAATACAAAAACATCAAATTAAGTGTGACATGGATCTATAGAAATACTACATTTCTATGTACATGGATCTATAGAAATACTACATTTTGTATGTACATGGATCTATAGAAATACTACATTTCTATGTACATGGATCTATAGAAATACTACATTTCTATGTACATGGATCTATAGAAATACTACATTTCTATGTACATGGATCTATAGAAATACTACATTTCTATGTACATGGATCTATAGAAATACTACATTTTTATGTACATGGGTCTATAGAAATACTACATTTCTATGTACATGGATCTATAGAAATACTACATTTTGTATATACATGGATCTATAGAAATACTACATTTCTATGTACATGGATCTATAGAAATACTACATTTTGTATGTACATGGATCTATAGAAATACTACATTTCTATGTACATGGATCTATAGAAATACTACATTTTGTATGTACATGGATCTATAGAAATACTACATTTCTATGTACATGGATCTATAGAAATACTACATTTCTATGTACATGGATCTATAGAAATACTACATTTCTATGTACATGGATCTATAGAAATACTACATTTCTATTTACATGGATCTATAGAAATACTACATTTCTATGTACATGGATCTATAGAAATACTACATTTCTATGTACATGGGTCTATAGAAATATTACATTTCTATGTACATGGATCTATAGAAATACTACATTTTGTATGTACATGGATCTATAGAAATACTACATTTCTATGTACATGGATCTATAGAAATACTACATTTCTATGTACATGGATCTATAGAAATACTACATTTCTATGTACATGGATCTATAGAAATACTACATTTCTATGTACATGGGTCTATAGAAATACTACATTTTGTATGTACATGGATCTATAGAAATACTACATTTCTATGTACATGGATCTATAGAAATACTACATTTTGTATGTACATGGATCTATAGAAATACTACATTTTGTATGTACATGGATCTATAGAGATACTACATTTCTATGTACATGGATCTATAGAAATACTACATTTCTATGTACATGGATCTATAGAAATACATTTCTATGTACATGGATCTATAGAAATACTACATTTCTATGTACATGGATCTATAGAAATACTACATTTCTATGTACATGGATCTATAGAAATACTACATTTCTATGTACATGGATCTATAGAAATACATTTCTATGTACATGGATCTATAGAAATACTACATTTCTATGTACATGGGTCTATAGAAATACTACATTTTGTATGTACATGGATCTATAGAAATACTACATTTCTATGTACATGGATCTATAGAAATACTACATTTTGTATGTACATGGATCTATAGAAATACTACATTTTGTATGTACATGGATCTATAGAGATACTACATTTCTATGTACATGGATCCATATAAATACTACATTTTATAAACACAACATTGTACACTCTCACAAGTGTTAGCAATATATTAACACAACATTGTACACTCTCACAAGTGTTAGCAATATATTAACACAACATTGTACATTCTCACAAGTATTAGCAATATATTAACATCACATTGTACGCTCTCACAAGTGTTAGCAACTTTTCAAAATAATTTTCTTTTAGAGTTTTGGCCTTTCTTATATGGGCATAATTAGTGGTACTGCAAAACAAATTAACATGATGACTAGTATCAAATAACAAATAGATGTCAACATTCACTCTAATTCTTTTCAATATATAGACATTCATACAAATAAACAAAATCATAATTAATGCAGTTTCATGCTTTATATATGCCATTGGATTCCATACCTTTAAAACTTCCATACACCTGAATGTGTCAAAGCCTAAGTCGACACTATAATCATCTAGTTGTTGTATTGTCTCCGGAACATTGTGTAAGTCTAAATTCTTGTTCATCTGATCAATGACAGTAGCACTCAACTGAAACACAACATATTAATCAACAATTAATCAACAAGGCACGAAACACAAGGTGTCAAGACATTGCTCTCAAAATGGAGAAAGGAATGAGTATTGATTACATAAAATAAAAGTTCCGGGTCCTTAATGATATGCAGGTAAACAAAACACTCTGTAGTCTGTGCAAGTCAATGACTGTCCCCATTGACTGCATACAAGTTGGATGGGAAAGGTTGGTTGGTAGCCCAGCCACATGATACTTCTTATTAGGCATGGGAAAGGTTGGTTGTTAGTCCAGCCACATGATACTTCTTATTAGGCATGGGAAAGGTTGGTTGTTAGTCCAGCCACATGATACTTCTTATTAGGCATGGGAAAGGTTGGTTGTTAGTCCAGCCACATGATACTTCTTATTAGGCTTGGGAAAGGTTGGTTGTTAGTCCAGCCACATGATACTTCTTATTAGGCATGGGAAAGGTTGGTTGTTAGTCCAGCCACATGATACTTCTTATTAGGCATGGGAAAGGTTGGTTGGTAGCCCAGCCACATGATACTTCTTATTAGGCATGGGAAAGGTTGGTTGGTAGCCCAGCCACATGATACTTCTTATTAGGCATGGGAAAGGTTGGTTGTTAGTCCAGCCACATGATACTTCTTATTAGGCATGGGAAAGGTTGGTTGGTAGCCCAGCCACATGATACTTCTTATTAGGCATGGGAAAGGTTGGTTGGTAGCCCAGCCACATGATACTTCTTATTAGGCATGGGAAAGGTTGGTTGTTAGTCCAGCCACATGATACTTCTTATTAGGCATGGGAAAGGTTGGTTGTTAGTCCAGCCACATGATACTTCTTATTAGGCATGGGAAAGGTTGGTTGGTAGTCCAGTCATATGATACTTCTTATTAGGCATGGGAAAGCATACAATATCATACTAGGCATTGACTACTTTGAGAGGCAGTAAACAATTTTAAGCATTAAGTTCAGGGTTTGGTCCAATTATGTAATAGTACCATGTAATTGATTACAGCTAAATGTAATTGTAATTGATTATGGTTTTGAAATTGATTTTTATGACAAGCTAACTGAAAAAACTACCACAAAAAATATCAAAATACACAGGTTGAAAATGAAGACAACTATAACACCTGCTCATATAAATAATCAAACGAATATTCATAACAAATATAAAAATTCAGCAACACACACACTATATGATTAACAAATGGTGAATATACTTGGGTCTGCATGTGTGTGTGTGTGTGTGTGTGTGTGTGTGTGTGTGTGTGTGTGTGTGTGTGCGTGCGTGCATGTTTGTGTGTAATTGCAATGGTGTAATTGTATTGAACATTTCAGAAGTGTAATTGGAATAAAAAATTAATAGTAACTGATTAGATTTTGTGTAACTGGACCAGCCCCGAGTTGGACTAGCGCGGCATCCTACCCTCAACATGCTACGGAGACAGGCAGTTTCTAGTGCGGCATCCTACCCTCAACATGCTACGGAGACAGGCAGTTTCTAGCGCGGCATCCTACCCTCAACATGCTACGGAGACAGGCAGTTTCTAGCGCGGCATCCTACCCTCAACATGCTACGGAGACAGGCAGTTTCTAGCGCGGCATCCTACCCTCAACATGCTACGGAGACAGGCAGTTTCTAGCGCGGCATCCTACCCTCAACATGCTACGGAGACAGGCAGTTTCTAGTGCGGCATCCTACCCTCAACATGCTACGGAGACAGGCAGTTTCTAGTGCGGCATCCTACCCTCAACATGCTACGGAGACAGGCAGTTTCTAGTGCGGCATCCTACCCTCAACATGCTACGGAGACAGGCAGTTTCTAGTGCGGCATCCTACCCTCAACATGCTACGGAGACAGGCAGTTTCTAGCGCGGCATCCTACCCTCAACATGCTACGGAGACAGGCAGTTTCTAGTGCGGCATCCTACCCTCAACATGCTACGGAGACAGGCAGTTTCTAGCGCGGCATCCTACCCTCAACATGCTACGGAGACAGGCAGTTTCTAGCGCGGCATCCTACCCTCAACATGCTACGGAGACAGGCAGTTTCTAGCGCGGCATCCTACCCTCAACATGCTACGGAGACAGGCAGTTTCTAGTGCGGCATCCTACCCTCAACATGCTACGGAGACAGGCAGTTTCTAGCGCGGCATCCTACCCTCAACATGCTACGGAGACAGGCAGTTTCTAGCGCGGCATCCTACCCTCAACATGCTACGGAGACAGGCAGTTTCTAGTGCGGCATCCTACCCTCAACATGCTACGGAGACAGGCAGTTTCTAGCGCGGCATCCTACCCTCAACATGCTACGGAGACAGGCAGTTTCTAGCGCGGCATCCTACCCTCAACATGCTACGGAGACAGGCAGTTTCTAGTGCGGCATCCTACCCTCAACATGCTACGGAGACAGGCAGTTTCTAGTGCGGCATCCTACCCTCAACATGCTACGGAGACAGGCAGTTTCTAGTGCGGCATCCTACCCTCAACATGCTACGGAGACAGGCAGTTTCTAGCGCGGCATCCTACCCTCAACATGCTACGGAGACAGGCAGTTTCTAGCGCGGCATCCTACCCTCAACATGCTACGGAGACAGGCAGTTTCTAGTGCGGCATCCTACCCTCAACATGCTACGGAGACAGGCAGTTTCTAGTGCGGCATCCTACCATCAACATGCTACGGAGACAGGCAGTTTCTAGCGCGGCATCCTACCCTCAACATGCTACGGAGACAGGCAGTTTCTAGTGCGGCATCCTACCCTCAACATGCTACGGAGACAGGCAGTTTCTAGTGCGGCATCCTACCCTCAACATGCTACGGAGACAGGCAGTTTCTAGCGCGGCATCCTACCCTCAACATGCTACGGAGACAGGCAGTTTCTAGCGCGGCATCCTACCCTCAACATGCTACGGAGACAGGCAGTTTCTAGTGCGGCATCCTACCCTCAACATGCTACGGAGACAGGCAGTTTCTAGTGCGGCATCCTACCCTCAACATGCTACGGAGACAGGCAGTTTCTAGTGCGGCATCCTACCCTCAACATGCTACGGAGACAGGCAGTTTCTAGCGCGGCATCCTACCCTCAACATGCTACGGAGACAGGCAGTTTCTAGCGCGGCATCCTACCCTCAACATGCTACGGAGACAGGCAGTTTCTAGCGCGGCATCCTACCCTCAACATGCTACGGAGACAGGCAGTTTCTAGTGCGGCATCCTACCCTCAACATGCTACGGAGACAGGCAGTTTCTAGCGCGGCATCCTACCCTCAACATGCTACGGAGACAGGCAGTTTCTAGCGCGGCATCCTACCCTCAACATGCTACGGAGACAGGCAGTTTGGTGAGCAAACAGGAACTATTTTTAATGAATAATCAGAGCAATTAATAAAACCTGCAAACAATGTGTTAATAAACAAAAATGTCTACAAAATATTTTGGGGGGACATCCTAAATTTTGGATGATGCAATGTTGAGATGCTGCAGGCCACTGGTTATCATTCACACAGGTACCATGCAGGGCCCAGGGTCAGACTACAGTAGCGATACACCCAAGTGTTTTCAGCATACCTACCAATCTATAGATCTTATGACGACGACGGGGAACACAATAGTATGTGTAATGTTGGGGTATTTCTGTGTACAGAATGCATGTCATAGGTATCCAAAGCAGTGTTCTCCCTGGGGTGCCATGTTGGGTGACATTGGCAATCATGACCATTTGCAGCTATATACAGGTGGATATCATTGACTGTCTTTCAAGCCATTTGTTTACATTATAAATGTATTTTATTACTTGCCTGCCTCTAGCTTTGTATCCTATGATTTTTCCTTCAATAACTTTAATTTTTTAATCTGACTATTTCTCAATATATATCCTACAAATTGCAACTATCTTCTTCTTGTTTCTTCTTGTAAGCTTCCAGTAATTATCTGTACTAGGTACAACCACAAAAGAAAAGGACTTAGGAATAACATTTAGTTTTGACATGAAAGCTTCATAGCAATGTAGGATTGCCGCTTCAAAAGGTAATAAAATGTTAGGGCTAATTAGGAGAATTATCACATATAAGGAAAAACAGCTAATTGTACCCCTGTACAAAGCAATAGTTAGACCACATTTGGAACATTGTATTCAAGCATGGAGGCCATATCGTAAGAAGGACATAGACAAGCTAGAAAGAATACAACGAAGAGCAACTAAAATGATTCCAGAATTGAGAGACCTTATTATTAGAATGTGGTTTGACAACACTATAGAGACAAGGAAACTAAGAAGAGACCAAATAGAAGTGTTTAAAATAGTAAGTGATTATGAGGATATTGATAGGAATGTTCTTCAAACTTAAAGAAGGCAGTAGAACCAGAGGACACAAAGCAGCATTAGTTAAGGAACAGTGTTGGACATGAGAAAGTACTCATTCTGACATAAATTAATGGCACAAACTGTAAAATGATTGTGTTAATGGCTTAATGCTAATAGAGTGCACGTTTAAAAAAAATTGACAGATATCTGATAAGGGAGGGTATACATAGATGATAAAATTGTTGGACTCTCGATAAGCCAATGGATTCTTTGTCTACTTGCCATCAGGACCTTGTAGTTTGGGATGGCAATTCTATCTTGTTGTCCTGCTCAGACATACTGCTCTTTGTAGCCTAGATAACCTCTTCATTTGTAATGTTCAATATATAAAACCCACTGATGAAACAATGCCACTGAAAACAGCTTTTCTGCAGACTTGTCATGAAATTGCGATATACGAAGCAGTTTAAGTAGTGTGCAGTTTATTAAACAATGGAAGGCATTTTTCTCAGCTGAAACATTTGATGAGTATCCAACAACTGACGCCATTCAGGCATTATGATTAATATGTGTGCATGATAAGACTGCTATATCAGATGGAATGTGATCGACTATGTCTAGTGTCTAAGTACTACTAGTAAGGAGGACCCTTAGTAAGTGCCCTGTTCTGGTAGTAGACAGGCCTCGACATTTAACATTGGCTCGCTGGCCCGGGGCTGCTGGGCCAGTTCAGGCCACAAGTTTCCATATTTTACTGGCCCGGTGGGCAAACATAAGTTTCAGATCGTTTTTATCCTATTAGTCACAGGTCATAGTTTCAATTGCTTGTCCTTGCCATCCACCCTGGCGCTACAATTAAACACAACCTTCATCTCATCTAATTTCATGTTGTTGCTTTGTAAAGATGCCTTCTTGTTTTGATATTTACGAGCCTCACAAAAAAATCCGCATTACGTCGCTACTAGCGACGACGTGCGGACTTTTTGTGAATTGATGTGGCTTTAATATTAAAGAAGTCCAACAAATTGTTTGGTTCCTGGACATTGGTTTTGTTTGAAATGAAAACTTCACAAATTGCCCGTACTACCTACATAAAACCAACACGACACTGGGTCTGTGTAAGACTTGCGGTAGTTGACACGGACCAATTTTTACCTGGCTGAGACGAGTGCACGCTACCGCCGTATACTGCGACTCAAAGCACAGCTGAAAGGTGGGCACACTTTTCAATTTTCGCTTTGTACAGATAGACGCCATCATTGTGCGGAGCGCGTCGTCCTCGTGGACAAGTTGCAACCGCGCTTGTCAGGCTTCGAATGAACGACAACGGAATACACAATCCCAGCTGAAATGGCGGAAATATCATCTGCGTGCCGCCGACCTGCGCACTTCCTTGTCGCCGCTTAGTGCAAAGAAAATACGCTCCGTGGTGTGGCGCCACTGTTTGTTGCGCTGACGAGAGCCTGGAGTTAGGTACGACTTTTCATTGTTACTGATACCCGGATGTACACTTACTTTTATATAAGCATCTGGCAGAAAGTCTAGGCATATGCGATCATCTAGATCTGGTCTAACGTTTGTTTCAAGAGTTAAAACAAACATCTGAACTATGGCACTTATGAAATATATATGATATAGTATAGGCTTAACATGGTAAAAACTCAATGTATGAGAAAGCATGGTAGGAATTATACCCCTGTAGTACATATAAAATAGAGTAGAACCCCTGGCTCTAAAGGCCACACACGTTTTCACGGGAAGTTACTCTCATTTATGTACTGCGTCTTGTGCCCTAAAGTTAATTAAGGTTTTTATCGCACCTCCATTTCACTGGTTGCAATAAATGACAAGACGCTTCAGATTGTAGTCTAAGTCAATACAGTACGGTCTTAGGAAAACTGATTGATGAACTATCTATACCGTCATTACCATAACATCCTCTGAAATGTCGCGATAAAAATTGTCCTAGTAGGTTAACTCATTGTAAAGATATCCAGATTGTTCATGATTCAGTAATGGATTGTTGTGTAAGAGCGGCTCGGGACACCATGCCATATACGTCAAGACAATGTCAGTCTAACGTAACAGCGGGCTGGACTGAGCACGTTACGCCATACAGAGACGCATCAATTGTCTGGCATAATGTCTGGAAAGATTGTGGTTCTCCTCGCAACGCTGTTATTGCCGATGTCATGCGTAGATCACGCTCTCAATACCACACATCTCTTCGTTTTGTTAAGCATAATCAAAATAATGATAAAAACGAAAGTATGGCTACAGTCTTATTCGAAAATAAAAAAAGAAGTGGGTAAAGTCAATAAGACAAACACTATATGTTACCCAACCTGGTTGATGATGTAACATTTGACGAAAATATATATAAACTCTTTGCTACTAAATATGACGAACTGTATAATTCAGAAGCTTATATTGAAGAGGATGTGTTTTCATTGTTACAAAATATACATAGTCAAATAGATGCACAATGTAATAACTGTGAAACTATTGTTACTGTAGAGGACGTCTTGAATGGTATTAACCAGGTTAAAAGTAACACATATGATGGAGATGGGTTGGTTTATGCTGATCACTTTATCCATGCTCCTCACAAACTATCGTGTACTTCTCTTTCTGTTATTCACGGCAATGGTGTATCACGGGTATACCCCAGATGGTTTTAATATAGGAACAATCCAACCTTTGGTAAAATCAAGAGAAAATCAGCTAATGACTCTAATAGTTACCGAGCCATTGCTTTTTGTAGCCCCCTGTTCAAACTATTTGATTGGGTTATCATTATGAAAAGTGCTGATGTTTTTAAAACAAATGATTTACAGTTTGGTTTTAAACCTCAGAGCTCTACAGCTAAATGTATTTGTGCGCTAATGGAGACAGTTTGTTATTTCCAACATAATAAATCTTATGTGTTTGTTCAATTGTGGAATCGACCCCCGTCACCACTCAGAGCGGTGACGGGGGTCAAGTCAGAGGGCATATTCTTTTGTCTCTCCGACCTGTCCGCGGAGCGAAAGTTGAAAGACTATTCTATTTGACTATTCTATTTGACTATTCTATTTGACTATTCTATTTGACTATTCTATTTGACTATTCTATTTGACTATTATATTTGACTATTCTATTTAATTTTTTCATATCAACGTTCCAGGCAATAAACATAAATGGGCGGAGATTTTACAAAGATGACTTTGACGGATCATCACGTGATGTGCATTCCACCGACTGTGACGCGTCATAACGTGACGAGCACTCCCTTCGAAGATGGCGGGTTGTTTGTGCGCGAATCGATCGTTTGAATCGTATGCGCGTCACTAGTGTGTACATATATAGAATTATATAATTGCACATTACGCAGTTGGCTATTGTACGGGGTAGCAGAATGAGTAGCCGTGTCAATTGTTAGCGATTTTTTCTTCAACCTTCCGGGCTATTAACATCTCCAGCTTGCAACATTAATTCGTATTGCATCTTTCACGCCATCAACTTTTCCTCTCCTCCCTGCGTTACTACACGCATTCCCAGTATTCTGTTATATCGTGGTCTATGCCCAGGCATCATCCGCGCTTTGCCGTTCATATCAGCTGGTTTGTATTGCACAGTTCTGCATTATACTATTTCATTAAAGCACGGGTCTTATCAATTGGTGTGGTGGCAGCGTTCTACCCACGCCCAAAAGAGTCGCCGATACACAGGCGACTCAATATAATGTTATTACCCGTTAACTGTATTTATCCAAATAACTAGTGTGTTTATATGCCCGCCCCAACACATCGTTGGCGATTAAACATGAACTGGTGGCGTTGCAAGCAGCGCAGTATAAAAAAATATGTTGCTAAAGTCTGCTGTGTCAAAGGTGTGGTTACGACCAGTAGTGAACAGACTGACATTTGCTCGTAACAAAACAAAGTGCCATGTTATTCTGCATAACGAAACCATGCATGGCTGCTGCTCATCGAGCACCAAAACAGTGGTTGCTAACAAAGAATGAGTCCATTACCTCGTTCAAACGCTGGAAACAGAATTTAACTTATATTCTTTCACTCGATACATATTTAGCACATTTCATGAGGGACGACGTCTCGTGGGGAAGAACATCCTCAAGTACTCCTACCAGAGGTCTCGTAAATGACAGTGACGACACACCCGAGGCAGCACGCCGTTCTGCAGCGCAGTAGTGAGTACATCTCGAACTCATGCTGCCGCAAATTGCGAATTTTAGCCCCATTATTTTACGAAACTCGATCGTAAAAAACTCAACATCGCTTGCTGACATTTGGCAAAAGATTCGTCAGTATTTTGAGTTCCAGTCAACAGGAGCGCATTTACTAGATGTCGGAGAACAGAGACTTCGAAGACGTGTTTGATTCGCAGCCATCCTTGTATAACGGAGCTAGCGGGACGACTCAAGCCTTCGTTAATATGGGCTCCACTTTGTCCCCACAACGAAAGGGAAGACTTCCTCAGTACAACACTTTGCCCCCACAACGGAAGGGAAGACTTCCTCAGTACAACACTTTGCCCCCACAACGGAAGGGAAGACTTCCTCAGTACAACACTTTGCCCCCACAACGAAAGGGAAGACTTCCTCAGTACAACACTTTGCCCCCATAACGAAAGGGAAGACTTCCTCAGTACAACACTTTGCCCCCACAACGGAAGGGAAGACTTCCTCAGTACAATACTTTGCCCCCACAACGAAAGGGAAGACTTCCTCAATACAACACTTCGCCCCCACAACGAAAGGGAAGACTTCCTCAGTACAACAGAAGTATTCTAAATGAGCTTCAAGACACATTTGATGAGCGTGAGTCTACCGGTATCATTGCTAAACCTGAGCAGGTCAATGTCAGGGTAGAATACCTCAACCCATAATTTCTTGTTAGGAAACCTCATGGTGGCAGTAGACTCGTCACTTCCTTTGGTACTGTCGCTCGGTACATCAAGCTTCAACCATCGTTGATGCCAAGTGTCGACTGTGTCCTCCGCCAGATAGCAATGTGGAATTACATCATTGTCACTGATCTCGTAAAAGCATTTTACCAGATCCCACTTGCTCATGACTCAATGAAGTACTGCGGTGTGGCTACTCCATTCAAAGGAGTTCGTGTGTACACCAGATCGGTAATGGGCATGCCTGGTTCAGAGGCACACCTAGAAGAGCTGATACAAGAAGGATGTGTAACCAAAAACGCTGACGATCTCTACATTAGCGGCAACACCTCTGATGAGGCTCTCTACGACTGGAGTCGAATACTAGCTGCCCTGAGGCACAACCTGCGTATTTCAGCCCCAAAGACTATTATCTGCCCCAGATCTGCCGTCATCTTAGGATGGATATGGTGCAATGGTGCCAAGATCGCCACTTTATGCGTTGTCGAGCCCTCAGTCACCGTCCTAGGTCTACGCTACTTTGTGGGTGCGTACAATGTCCTCAGCCGTGTTCTACAAGGTCCTCAGCCGTGTTCTACAAGGTCCTCAGCCGTGTTCTACAAGGTCCTCAATGTTCTACAAGGTTACGCCGATCTATTGGATCCAATTGACCAAGCGGCTGCCGACAGAGCGTCGATAGAGTGTCTTTTGGTCTGATGAGCTCTTGGGTGCCTTCAAGAAAGCACAGTCAGCCCTAAGTACCTGTAAGTCTTACAATCCCTCAGCCCAACGACATGCTATGGATTGTCACAGATGGATCTGTAAAGAACAGAGGGATTGCAGCGACATTGTACGTTCGCAGAAGCGACGAGCTGTTACTGGCAGGCTTCTTCAACGCAAAGCTACGCATGCATCAGATCACGTGGCTACCTTATGAAATCGAAGCATCGAGCATAGGTGCTGCGATAAAACACTTTGTTCCGTTCTTCATACAGTCCTCACACGCTACCGAGGTTCATACAGTCCTCACACGCTACCGAGGTTCATACAGTCCTCACACGCTACCGAGGTTCATACAGTCCTCACACGCTACCGAGGTTCATACAGTCCTCACACGCTACCGAGGTTCATACAGTCCTCACACGCTACCGAGGTTCATACAGTCCTCACACGCTACCGAGGTTCATACAGTCCTCACACGCTACCGAGGTTCATACAGTCCTCACACGCTACCGAGGTTCTAACAGACAATCGCCCGTGTGTCCAGGCGCACGAGAAGCTCATGCGTGGAACGTTTCGTCCAGTTCAAGAGTCATCACATTTCTCTCAATCGTAAGCCTCTACCGTGTTCACATTACACACATTACACACATTACACACACTGACGGTGTTGCTAACTTACCATCAGACTTTGGAAGCCGCAACCCCTGTGAGTGGAAGGACACTAATTGTCAGGTTTACAAGTTCATTGAAGAGATGGAGGACTCGGTTGTGCTGAGTGTTTCCATGAGCGATGTTATCGATGGTTCTGTCAAAATGCCGTTCATGGGCCGTGTTGTCTGGCACGCCACTCTGCTCGAATGCCCCAACCTCAGGCGCACTCATGCTCACTTGACTCAAGGGACACGCCCTTCCAAGAAGATGACCAAAGTGGGCGATGTCAACGGATATCTAAAGACTGTCACCTTGAGATAGTCAGCCTTTCCAACCATCACGCAAGCGCATCGTTGTCCCCCGTCCTGTCTTCAACAGATACTTTTTCGCACTAGACATCGATAATGCTTCAGAAGATGTTTCATCTGCGTGTCACCAGTGCCAAGCCGTTAAATCTATTCCGACGTAATGTCTGGACAGAGACACAAAATCACTGCTGAGCAATTACCAATCACAGACAGGCAGCAGCTGATTCTAAACAAAAACTCGAGCAGAGCAGAGAATAATGTAGACAGTGCCAAGTCAAAAGCGCACAGGCACGGCCAACATCATCTCTGTTGGCGACCTCGCTTACCTCAAAGGTGACAGGGACAAGTGTAGAGCACGTGATAGGTACATTGTCACACAATTTTGCTCAACGGTGAGGGTGATGTTAACTTAGGAAGTTTAAAGTTTACGAAGTCGCAGTTCCGCAGCAAGACTTATGATGTTCGAATCTCTGATTGATACCAAGTAACACCCGCACTTCTCGCCCAGCCCCCCCCCCCCCCCGTGGCCAAGATGAGCGCTCTGATTCATCATCTGACTCGGAGTCAGAGTCGTCGAGACCAGCCCCGTTCAGGCTGCAGCAGCTCCTGGGCAACCGGAGTTACCGTCTTTGCCTCCACTCCCAGAAGCTCCTGAGCAACCGGAGTTACCGTCTTTGCCTACACTCCCAGAAGCTCCCGAGCAACCGGAGTTACCGTCTTTGCCTCTATTCCCAGGAGCTCCTGAGCAACCGGAGTTACCGTCTTTGCCTACACTCCCAGAAGCTCCTGAGCAACCGGAGTTACCGTCTTTGCCTACACTCCCAGAAGCTCCTGAGCAACCGGAGTTACCGTCTTTGCCTCCACTCCCAGAAGCTCCTGAGCAACCGGAGTTACCGTCTTTGCCTCCACTCCCAGAAGCTCCTGAGCAACCGGAGTTACCGTCTTTGCCTCCACTCCCAGAAGCTCCTGAGCAACCGGAGTTACCGTCTTTGCCTACACTCCCAGAAGCTCCTGAGCAACCGGAGTTACCGTCTTTGCCTCCACTCCCAGAAGCTCCTGAGCAACCGGAGTTACCGTCTTTGCCTCCACTCCCAGAAGCTCATGAGCAACCGGAGTTACCGTCTTTGCCTACACTCCCAGAAGCTCCTGAGCAACCTGAGTTACCGTCTTTGCCTCCACTCCCAGAAGCTCCTGAGCAACCGGAGTTACCGTCTTTGCCTCCACTCCCAGAAGCTCCTGAGCAACCGGAGTTACCGTCTTTGCCTCCACTCCCAGAAGCTCCTGAGCAACCGGAGTTACCGTCTTTGCCTACACTCCCAGAAGCTCCTGGGCAACCGGAGTTACCGTCTTTGCCTACACTCCCAGAAGCTCCTGAGCAACCGGAGTTACCGTCTTTGTCTACACTCCTAGAAGCTCCTGAGCAACCGGAGTTACCGTCTTTGCCTACACTCCCAGAAGCTCCTGAGCAACCGGAGTTACCGTCTTTGCCTACACTCCTAGAAGCTCCTGAGCAACCGGAGTTACCGTCTTTGTCTACACTCCCAGAAGCCATTGTAGTTCATCCTATTACACCGACTGTGGCCGGACCACACGATCAACCACGCCGGACACACCAAGGTATTCTGGTCCTAGGAAGTCTGAGCGCCCTCGCCAACGGCCTAGATGGCAGAATAATGACTGGATCTTGGACCATAATGAATGTTATTTTGTCACGCAAGCATGCTGTTGTTAGACTAGTGGCTAGTTTTTTTTTATTCAGGTGTAGATATAAGAACTTTTTATACAATTACCTGTTTGTTGTTAACGTTCACTTGTACGTTATATCATGTATTCTCAGCAAAGGTAACTATGTTACTAAGTAATGTTACTGTTATAGTAAGCACGCTTACCACCTACCCTTAGCTGGTGGGCGGAGGAGAGAGAGACAGTCACGCCAGTATTCTGTTATATTGATGTCTATGCCCAGGCATCATCCGGGCTTTGCCGTTCATATCGGCTGGTTTGTATCGCACAGTTCTGCATTCAACTATTCATTAAAGCAGGGGTCTTATCTGTTGGCGCATACTATCATCTCTTCTCTTTCTCTCAAATAGTGTATTATTTTTCTCTTATAGCACTTTAACACGTGTACACACTTTAACACGTGTACACACTTTAACACGTGTACACACTTTAACACGTGTACACACTTTAACACGTGCACACACTTTAACACGTGCACACACTTTAACACGTGCACACACTTTAACACGTGCACACACTTTAACACGTGCACACACTTTAACACGTGTACACACTTTAACACGTGTACACACTTTAACACGTGTACACACTTTAACACGTGTACACACTTTAACACGTGTACACACTTTAACACGTGTACACACTTTAACACGTGTACACACTTTAACACGTGTACACACTTTAACACGTGTACACACACCGAGTGTAAGCTTTGGAGAGGGTCGACTCGTACCCGGTAGAAGAAGAAATCCCCGGCTGATTGTGTACGTGTACTGATTGTGTACGTGTACCGATTGTGTACGCCCTTTTCAAAGCCTTGGGGATGGTCCTGTAACAAGTATATGACAGGTGCATAGTGTAGGGGATGGCCCCAGTGATTCTTGTGACCTAAATTTTGGGGATTTCCAACACTCCTACCTGTGGCCCACTCATCCCTAGTCTCCCCTAGCTACTTCTCAATATATCTTTATTTGCATTTATTATAATGTATAATACGAGTGGTTGACGCGGCCACGGAGCAATGTTTGGTTCGTTTGTCACAATGCGTAATACGGGTGGTTCACGCGGCCACGGAGCAACGTTCGGTTCGTTTGTCACAATGCGTAATACGGGTGGTTCACGCGGCCACGGAGCAATGTTTGGTTCGTTTGTCACAATGCGTAATACGGGTGGTTCACGCGGCCACGGAGCAATGTTTGGTTCGTTTGTCACAATGCGTAATACGGGTGGTTCACGCGGCCACGGAGCAACGTTCGGTTCGTTTGTCATAATGCACACTAATATAAAGGTGAACTCGCGTGAGATTATCGACGGAAGTACAACACGTAATTTGCATGAATATGTTGTCGTGCGCTGAAACAATCGCGTGCCTGGGCCAACGCATGCTCAATCGCGTTCGAAGTTATTCAAACGTCAGATCAGCCGATTTTTGCGTTCCGATGCTAGCAATGTGATTTAAGTTTAACATCAGTAAGCGTTGTTGTTGGTACAACGTATTCTTTGCTGAAACAGTAATTATTTCCGACTTTCTAATTTGAAGTACAAGTTGTACTTCCGTCGAAAATCGATGCCGTCATGCATTGCATTTAAACGCGCCCGCCGTCTAGCGCTCAAAAACATGATATTCCAGATAACGCGTAAAAGTTATTCACCTCCGGATTCAACAGAACCATCTAGAGACATTAGACTCGTGCAGGCTTTTTATAAGTTTTGTTTCGTACGTTGACAGACGAATGGACGACGAGAAGACACCCCAATGGGTTTAATTTTTTTTGCGTTTTTATTGGTTATATTTTGTGGAATAACGTGAGTGCTACAACCAGATTTAAACCAAAACAAAACACCAGGTAAGAAGCAAAAGCAGATCACAAGTAGATCCGACATCATTCAGGATTATACCATCAAGCCATTGGCTGTACATTTTATGGTTTTCTATTGTATTTATATACATACATACATTTATGATACAGTATACACATATTTCATCACACATTGTATACATTAACACACTTGTTTTTATTGTTATTTATATACATAAATATGTGTGCTCGTAACAGGTAATGCAAACTCAAATATGAAACCTGCAGACCACCTTGTTCCTAGTCAATGCTTCTTCTACACCTGACCAAGTCACCTTTTTATTTTTCAAAGCTGAAAATCATATTTCAAGATGGTTCTAAATACTTGATGATAAATACATCTGATGATAATTCTTTTCAATCACCCATATGGTTTGGTTTTCAATGTAGTTGCAGCACAAAAAAACATTATAAAACCACAACTACCATGACCAAAATGTTGACCAGCAATGTTGTCGCAATAATAAGAGGCCTAATTATTGGCTCTCATTACTGTGTGGTACAAACAGTGTGTCATCTGACATCAGTGTTTCCCAGTACGACATACATTTATGAAATTGTGAGCATATCGAAAGCATAACCAAATTTTTGTTTTGTTTTTGGCAATCAAGACAAGTAAAACCATCAGAAAGAAGTAACAATGAAATAGAAAGTACTAAGGGGCAATTTGGTGTGGTGGAATAAATAAATTGACCAGAGTAGTTCACCGTCTTAACAAAATGTCTAGTTTTTTATGGGAGAACAAAATAGCATGTTTTAGAATGTCTGATAGAAGATAGACCAGGTACCCAGCTCATCTTTTGCCCAAACAAATTAAAAACACTTGTTTTTAACATGCGGTAACATGAATGTTAGTTACTTCGAAACCATCAGTATTACCCGTCATTCAGTGTATTGCAACATTGTCATGCATTACAATATTTACACAACAAAACTGTTTTATATAACCTGTTTGCTGGACAGGGTCATTAAATTCCAAGTCTACAAATCTGGTGAACATGCCAGGATTCAGGGTCGTAAGGTTAACTGAAACTGTTATGAATAAACGACAACCAACTCAAATAATGCACAGATACGGTTTTATGAACAACCCAAATTCCACGCAATTTATTCTCTGCAGCAGTTGACTACAATACTTTTATGTTTTTGTGTGCAGAAACTGAATAAAAATATAGTTTATCTCTCTTTTTCTGAATTTCTTATCTTTATGTTTAATATGTTGTGAAGGGTCATCAACAATATTCGATCTGGTGTTGTATTAAATCAGAGACATAATTTAATTTCCTAAATCAATTTTCCAAATTTGCACGAGTCGTTTGTGTCAATATAAAACAGAACAAATGCCTCCAGTATGCCACACGCAAAGAAAACGGCTTCAGCAGCCTGGATTTTCAATGTTTTCATTCCACCTTAAAGAAAACTAGAACTGGAAACGTCATGAAACCACATGATACCATCACAAGAATCGTCTAATAACAAGAACCATGCAGTTTATTGCACATTTTGTTCACAGAGTTAGCTGGGTAGACAACAAGAGATAACTTCATACTGGCCAATAAATATAATGTGTACTTTATATGCCACACATTAAGAATCCACAACATCAAACAATACAAATAAGGACAATTAGAAAGATGTCACTTATGTCAGGGATTTTGATATCCAACATATCATACACTAATACGGCTGGTTTAATTTATTTTGTACATTTGTTGCTCTATTTTCTTTATTTTGATATAATTTTATAAACATGAATTGTCTTTTTAAATTGACAACAAACAGATACAAAGCGTAATGACTACAGGTTGGTGTTGCTCACTCACCTGTCATCTCCCATCTCCAGACACAGCTACCACGATTAGTCATCAACGATAACATCACAAGAACATCAACAACTGCACAAGTCAACCACAGATTAGAAGAGCACTTTGTATTGCTATGATGACACTTCTGCATTGACCACAGGCTCACTACTGGTGGACCACCAACGCTGACTTTGAAACGTCACTGCAGACGTTCACCTTACAGTGAACACCTGTAGACAGTATGCCAACTTCCATGTCTAAACAGCAGCGACATGTCTAACTCTCTTATTTACATCAACAAAGTAGTGTGGATCTAATCCAAGGCAATCATACGTCCAATACCAGAAGATTGTTCCCATCTCCACAAATACAACACTTTCAACAGCTGCCACAGTGCAAGTTGGGGTCAAAGGTCATGTTGCACCACCCAACAACTGCAGCCAATTACAACGCTGTGAAGATACATCTGCAACACCAATCAGTTAGGATGCATGCGGCGGTGCGCTGCTAAATAAGCACGCTCACGGATTGTACTAGCCACATTACGTCCAATAGAACTGCTGCTCTCTGCACTGCCAGGGGCAAAGGCACCGCCAAACCTAATCGCAGAATCATCGTCATAGGATGTGTACTGGTTTTCCTGCTGATCTTCACTGACATATGAAGAACTGTTGTCATCGTAGTAGGTCTGGGAAGGTTGTCTCAATGCAAACCTCCTAGAACAATCGGGATATCACTGTAAGCTGATTAATGGGGAACAGAACTACAGGATACAAGATGCACAGACTATCAAACACTAAGCCGTTGAATAGGGAACAGACCTACAGGATACAACGTAGAAGATACACACTATTACACAGACTATCAAACACTAAGCTGTTGAATGGGGAACAGATACAAGGTAGAAGATACACACTATTACACAGACTATCAAACACTAAGCTGTTGAATGGGGAACAGAACTACAGGATACAAGATGCACAGACTATCAAACACTAAGCCGTTGAATAGGGAACAGAACTACAGGATACAACATAGAAGATACACACTATTACACAGACTATCAAACACTAAGCTGTTGAATGGGGAACAGAACTACACGATACAAGGTAGAAGATACACACTATCAAACACAGACTATCAAACACTAAGCTGTTGAATGGGGAACAGATACAAGGTAGAAGATACACACTATTACACAGACTATCAAACACTAAGCTGTTGAATGGGGAACAGAACTACATGATACAAGGTAGAAGATACACACTATTACACAGACTATCAAACACTAAGCTGTTGAATGGGGAACAGATACAAGGTAGAAGATACACACTATTACACAGACTATCAAACACTAAGCTGTTGAATGGGGAACGGAACTACAGGATTAACAGACTGTTAAACACTGTAAGATTAAGATGTTATGATGCTGTATAATTGTACTGAACCCAACCCTCACCCTCGCAAACAAGCATTCAAGACTCAAAACATTTACGTATTAACCTGACCAATAGGTGTTTACTTTTGTGGCCTGTATTGAAGTTGTCATTCCCATAAGCCTGGATAATCCTGTAGTGTATCAAAAGAGGATTAAAACTCTGGTCCTCTAGAACGAGAGTCCGATGTTCTGACCACTGAGCCACTGCGCCCGACAAAGCATCACAAGAATTACCTGCGCGCCTGCTCCAACATCTGTTCCTTCCTCCTCTCCAGCATGGTCTCACGCTCCACCGCACTCTTGGAGAACCGGTGTCCATACAGTGCCGTTGGTTCATCCCTGAATCCACATACAGGCTTCAGCTGCTTCCACTGTTTATATTGGCAAACATCTGCACTGATGTAATGATTTTATGACAATGTAACTGAAGACAATTCAGTGTCTGATCGTTTTGTGTCATAAGTCATATTACACAGAATAAGCTATACCTACATTGTGACTGTCTGTCTGTGTTTAACAAACCACAATTTGTTCATGTATTATGACTGTGACCTGTTTATGAATATTGACTTTGCCGTTCAAGATGTCAGAATAGATATACCGTATTTGTCCAATTAAGCATACATGCCCTAATAAGCATACACCCCCTTTTTTAATTAGCAGGATCCATAATTATTGTAATTTGACTAGTGTTGAATAGCTGAAAAGTGTCACTATCTGGCATTAAACAGTTGGCACTACTTTTCAGTTGTTCTACACTAGTCACCAAATGACACCACTAGTGTTAAACAGTTACCTTATCATCTAGAGAAACAAATGTTGGTGTTCGCTGATAAGAACAGATTGCAAATAACTTATCATTGTTATTAGGACATCTAAAGTGGCAAGACACTGGTGTGCCACCAATACTGACACCAATGCAGTTAGGAAACACGACACGTGCACAAATATGTAGTAGAAATTACTTTTGATGTATCATAAGACATAGTACAGACAAAAACATTACTTTTGATGTATCATAAGACATAGTACAGACAAAAACATTACTTTTGATGTATCATAAGACGTAGTACAGACAAAAACATTACTTTTGATGTATCATAAGACATAGTACAGACAAAAACATTACTTTTGATGTATCATAAGACATAGTACAGACAAAAACATTACTTTTGATGTATCATAAGACGTAGTACAGACAAAAACATTACTTTTGATGTATCATAAGACATAGTACAGACAAAAACATTACTGAGCCAAACAGATTTGCATAACAATATGTAACTTTTTCTATAACAATATATAATTTGTTTGTATTACAATTTACAATTTTATTATATAACTATATTTAATTTTTTATTACAATATTAAAAAAAAAAAATTTAACTATTAAATTTTTTGTGTATAACTATCTAATTGAATAACATTTCAAGCACTCTTCACCACAAGTCAGAAGTTAACTTGTACGACAGAAAAATCACGCACATGCCCGAACTGATGTCTTCCCGTCTTGTCACTGGTGCACTCAGTCTGTCGTGGTCTACAAGGTTGATGCCATTCACGGACATCTCATCGTGCATCTCATCCACTGCAGCAGTAGCACCCCCTAGTGAGGGTAGAAGGTTCACGCCCTGCAACGGCAGCACTGGAGCACTGCCGCTCCCCGTCGGTGCTAGAGCAGCTCCACCTCCTGGTGGGGTAGTTGAGCTGGCCGGGGTGGTCAACGATGCCTGGTGTGTCCTTGACGGAAACCCCTGTGGTGACAACATGAAAGATCAGCTTCCATCTTTGGTAGCCAACTGTCAAGTATTGTATTATATGGACATCATAAATGAGAGAAAATCTATGGTTGACAGGGACAAAATCAGGTTTGTTGATGTTCAAAATCAGGTTTGTTGATGTTCGACTCTGTATGCATGATATGTTCAACTCTGTATACATGATATATGACATGACATGACATGACATGATATGCGCTGTCAGTTTAATGAAAGAATGCATACTTTTGTAAAAAACTTCAAAAGAATTTACTTTGATCATTAGGTCTAGTGACTTACAAAAGTGTGACCAGCCTTGTATCATAGTATATCAAGACAGGATGCGGAAAAAAATAATTTAATAGTTTGTCTGATGATTTCATTAAAACTAAATAACACATTTGTAAAAATGAGCTAGCATATCAAAGGTTTGAAATTATTCTGAAACGAGATGGGCGAAAAAACTTAACTGAGGAAGGATATAAAATCCCATCATACAGATGAAACACTGATAAAATATGAGGCATGAAAGAATCAAATGTACGGAGTTTTATAAGATGAATTCACAGTACAGGGATCTTTTTTAATCTGCCCTGGGGATGTTTTTTATTCTGATGAAGCTGAAACTGACCACAATTGTTGCTTATCTGTTAATTTTAACATTTTGAAAACTGCACCGCTACTAATAGATGCAGTGGTTTAAACTATTTGAAGTGTCAAAAGAGGGCAGCACTAACCGCAGGTGGTATCGTCACTCGTCCCTCAATGATGTTTTCAATGGTCAGTTCGACGGAGTGAGTCATGCGTAGGTCATCCACGACACTGGTCAGGGGCACAGTGGGAAATACCTCCTGCACCTGACGTGCCTGCTCAACACAGATAACGTTATGTGACAAAGGAAACTGGCGGGACCCTCCGGCTGGCTATGCCATGAGTTCAACACAGTGAAATAATTATTATTACCACAGCCAATCAGTGGAATTGGTTGTCAGATTCAGTAAGTAGAGCAGAGACTGCCGGGATAAAAAAAAACTTTTTAAAACACACCTTTTTAGAGTAGCCTTTTATAACATGTTTTACATTTATTGCTGTTTATTACTACAAATTATATACTTGAGTTGACTAATTCTGTACATCTTATTGTTCACGTGTGCAAAGGTAACATAACTATCCAACTGTTATTTTAGCAAATAAATTTTTGTTTGATGCAGTGTAGACGACACTAACCTCCACGGAACTGTGACAAACAAAGTTGGGACATGCAACCTTTCATTTTTATGAATAATTTTTATTAAATACATTTTATAATAATTATTGTTTCTATCGTTTTAATAGACTTTTAAGTCATAATTACCATGTATGTAAAGTTCCTGAGAGCAATCTCGATTGATTGGGTGCAATACAAGTACTTTCATTAATTTATTTTATAATAAACACCAAATTATTCAATATACTTATTTTTTGGACCTAGCTTGCAGAGTGCTACAAAGTGTTTGACGTTTGCACAACTCGCCTGCTCAGTACGAGCTAGACTAACCATGTTGTCCAGCTGAGACGTATGGATCGGGTTGAGAGTCAAATCCATACCATTGCCCAGGATCTGTGTGTGAGTCACCTCGACTGAGAAACTCGGTAACCAGCTGACATAGCGAGATCCTGGAAGAACAACCACTTAAACTCAATATTTGAAGAGTTTATCCATAAAACACACTCACATGCCAAAATTGCAGTTATGTCTAGTTTTTGATGCTGTGAAGTAGATAGTGGTGGAGGAAAAAGTGTATTGTGTCAACACATATATGCCAAGCTGTTGATTGATCAAATAACAGCATTCCTGTCTAACGCTTAATGACATGCGTTAGGAAACATTACTTATCTCAAAACGCACAAATTGGATATAAAGCGTTTTGTGGATAAACATTTCATATCAAGATAAACTGTAGGATATTTGTGTGCATGCGTACATATCCTTATACGATCATACAAATATGCATGTATTGACTGACCATCGAAGTGGAAGAAGTGGTTTGTCATCTGGTTCTGTAGGTCGTTGTTCTGAGCGTCAGGACGAGGCTCGTTGCCGTTGATGTCCCCAGTAGCAGGCGCCTGCGTTGTTCTCTCGCTCGGGTCGCTCAGGTTCATGCGACACGTCGGACAGGAAGTGTCTTGTTCCAGCCACGACCTCAGACAGGCACTGGAAACAAATGACCTGACCTCAGAAGAGCATTGAAACAATTGAGGTATTAAGACACACTGAGGCTGTATATAAACGTTAGACAGAATTACATATAATGACACAAAGTGACTGCAGAGACATGCATTAGATGCAAAACATATCAATGTGGCCAGTTTGCACGTACCTATGAAACAAGTGACCGCAAGGCAGTTTACGGGCTGTCTCCATTCCCTCCCAGCAAATGGCGCAGTCATCATTATTCTCATCGAGCTCTTCCTTTGTTGCCATGGCAAACCTAGAAGCAGACATCATTATTCTCATTGAGTTCTTCCTTTGTTGATATGGCAAACCTAGAAGCAGACATCATTATTCTCATTGAGTTCTTCCTTTGTTGATATGGCAAACCTAGAAGCAGACATCATTATTCTCATCGAGTTCTTCCTTTGTTGATATGGCAAACCTAGAAGCAGACATCATTATTCTCATCGAGTTATTCCTTTGTTGATATGGCAAACCTAGAAGCAGACATCATTATTCTCATTGAGTTCTTCCTTTGTTGATATGGCAAACCTAGAAGCAGACATCATTATTCTCATTGAGTTCTTCCTTTGTTGATATGGCAAACCTAGAAGCAGACATCATTATTCTCATTGAGTTCTTCCTTTGTTGATATGGCAAACCTAGAAGCAGACATCATTATTCTCATCGAGTTCTTCCTTTGTTGATATGGCAAACCTAGAAGCAGACATCATTATTCTCATCGAGTTCTTCCTTTGTTGATATGGCAAACCTAGAAGCAGACATCATTATTCTCATTGAGTTCTTCCTTTGTTGCCATGGCAAACCTAGAAGCAGACATCATTATTCTCATCGAGTTCTTCCTTTGTTGATATGGCAAACCTAGAAGCAGACATCATTATTCTCATCGAGTTCTTCCTTTGTTGATATGGCAAACCTAGAAGCAGACATCATTATTCTCATCGAGTTCTTCCTTTGTTTCCATGGCAAACCTAGAAGCAGACATCATTATTCTCATTGAGTTCTTCCTTTGTTGATATGGCAAACCTAGAAGCAGACATCATTATTCTCATTGAGTTCTTCCTTTGTTGATATGGCAAACCTAGAAGCAGACATCATTATTCTCATCGAGTTCTTCCTTTGTTGATATGGCAAACCTAGAAGCAGACATCATTATTCTCATTGAGTTCTTCCTTTGTTTCCATGGCAAACCTAGAAGCAGACATCATTATTCTCATCGAGTTCTTCCTTTGTTTCCATGGCAAACCTAGAAACAGACATCATTATTCTCATCGAGTTCTTCCTTTGTTGCCATGGCAAACCTAGAAGCAGACATCATTATTCTCATCGAGTTCTTCCTTTGTTGCCATGGCAAACCTAGAAGCAGACATCATTATTCTCATTGAGTTCTTCCTTTGTTTCCATGGCAAACCTAGAAACAGACATCATTATTCTCATCGAGTTCTTCCTTTGTTGCCATGGCAAACCTAGAAGCAGACATCATTATTCTCATTGAGTTCTTCCTTTGTTGATATGGCAAACCTAGAAGCAGACATCATTATTCTCATCGAGTTCTTCCTTTGTTTCCATGGCAAACCTAGAAGCAGACATCATTATTCTCATCGAGTTCTTCCTTTGTTTCCATGGCAAACCTAGAAACAGACATCATTATTCTCATCGAGTTCTTCCTTTGTTGCCATGGCAAACCTAGAAGCAGACATCATTATTCTCATCGAGTTCTTCCTTTGTTGCCATGGCAAACCTAGAAACAGACATCATTATTCTCATCGAGTTCTTCCTTTGTTGCCATGGCAAACCTAGAAGCAGACATCATTATTCTCATCGAGTTCTTCCTTTGTTTCCATGGCAAACCTAGAAACAGACATCATTATTCTCATCGAGTTCTTCCTTTGTTGCCATGGCAAACCTAGAAGCAGACATGATCTTCATAGAGTTCACAAGTGGTAGATAAAACAGGTGTTTCGTAAACCTCAGCTACTGAGTTTGGGCCTACCCTAACATTGCAATAGTGATTACCATATGTCATGATATCACAAGCACGTGTCTCTTATTATTCTTTCTTACATACACAAATTGCACAGCATCGAAAAGACACAAAATATGAAGAAGAATTAATGCATAGGGCTTCCTGGCACCACACAAACTGTGAGCAAAACTTCATCAATGGTATTCACGTAATATAAAATACACAAAATGTGAACGATAAATAATGTCAATGACTTGCGACAAACATTGAGACGACTCTAGCAAGAACACGCAGCAGCAGCAGTGTTCCATACCTTGCCTCCATGCTGCTCACTACACGCAGGTAGTTCTTGTGACGTCTGACACGCCGCTGGAAGTCATGGAACAGGTACCGCAATTGCATGCAGATGACGAGACTGGCCATGCTCAAGAAGATGTGGCCCCAAAGCTACAAACAGACAGTGCATAGTGTCAAACAGACACCTTGCAGAAGACAGGGTGCATTCATTAATGGTAATACATGCACGGCTTTGGGATGCTCAGATTTAAGACGTTTTTGAGACCAATACTAACCAAAATATTTGAAATTTTTTCATGACAAATTCAATACAGAATAACAAAGAAATTTCGTTCAAACACCATCTAGGAGCCATATGTATTTCTCTTGTGATCAAACTATATTATTTGATTAAAGAAGCATATCACTCAGCGACATGCAGTCCATGCCAACGTTGTCAAATTATAGCCTAGGGCCTAGACGTAGTTTGGAGAAATAAACTGAAGACCTTTCTTTTAAAAGTTCCTATTTGTTAGACCTTTTCAAGGCCTTAAAAAGCAACATCCAAATTAGAACTGCACATGCCCTGACAGCGCTAATACCTATCACGGCACACCCTGACAGTGCCAACAACTGGCACAGCATGCCCTGAGAGTGCCAACACCTGGCATGGCATGCCCTGACAGCACCAATACCTGGCACGGCACGCCCTGACAGCTCCAATATCTGGCATGGCACGGCACGTCCTGACATTGCCAATATCTGGCACGACACGCCCTGACAGTGCCAACACCTGGCACGGCATGCCCTGACAGCGCCAATACCTGGCACGACACGCCCTGACAGCACCAACACCTGGCACGGCACGCCCTGACAGCACCAATACCTGGCACGGCACGCCCTGACAGCGCCAATATCTGGCACGGCATGCAAGTGTAGCAAGTGCTAATTTGAGTAACAGACGTGAGATCAGTGAATCAAATGAGTTTACAGCTCTCTCCCTATAAGTGAAGAGGGACTCTATCTATCAATAACACTATGGCGAGAGAAACAAGGGGAACACGGGGAACAAGGGGAACAAGGGGAACAAGGAGAACAAGGGGAACACAGGGAACAAGGGGAACAAGGGGAGTCGTGATGTTTGGATTATTAGAAGTTTCGGAAGGAATCAAAGATCAATGGTAATCACGTAATACATTATTATATTTTTCCAACAAATTAACACTAATGTTAGTAGATTTATTTGCACAATAAACTGATAAGTAGTGTTAATATATTTAAGGACATAATATGACAGTAACACATGAAGATGGAATCATGATCAGCCAATGGCTTCCTTGTGAAAACTCTACATTTTGAAGGTATTTAAATGTCCTTGTAAAACTGTGTCTATTACAATTAGCAAATGTGTTCTTCTTGTTTAAAGGCCACAGGAAATTAAATATAAAATAACTGATGATGTACTCATGAATAATAGTGACTTCTGCACAACAGATCTTAGCTTAGTACCAACCAGATATCAAATATGAATTAACCTCAATGCATGTCCTCACCAACATATGCAGATGATGGCAGAAGTCAATAGACAGAGTGGCCAGCTCGAAGATTAGTTCTGCATAATACACATAGATGGCACGGTTCTCCCAGACGCCTTCGTGATTCATGTCCCACAGGTGAATGGCATATCTGGAAACATGGAGAGAGTCATCTTTAACTTCTGCTTCACCTGTCATTTCATTAACTCAGGGCAAGGCATGACTTCCTTCCTAACCCGACTGGAACTTATTTTGTCAATTGTTGTTTCTATGTAAAACACTAGAATGGATTTGACAACCCTTACAATTAAATGCTGCTAACTGAAATTGCTTGGTATGTCCGTCATTACTGGTGGCTGGAGCCGGAGTCAGAGCACTTCCATTGGTTGTCCATTATGGCCAGATTTTATGGGTGAAAGTGGTGTTTTCTCTTTGTTTCCCTCTATTTTTTTTGCCATGAGTGGGTGTCCACTGCCGTGAGTGGGTGTCCACTGCCGTGAGTGGATGTCCACTGCCGTGAGTGGATGTCCACTGCCGTGATTGGATGTCCACTGCCGCGAGTGGGTGTCCACTGCCGTGAGTGGGTGTCCACTGCCGTGAGTGGGTGTCCACTGCCGTGAGTGGATGTCCACTGCCGTGAGTGGGTGTCCACTGCCTTGAGTGGGTGTCCACTGCCGTGAGTGGGTGTCCACTGCCGTGAGTGGATGTCCACTGCCGTGAGTGGATGTCCACTGCCGTGAGTGGGTGTCCACTGCCGTGAGTGGGTGTCCACTGCCGTGAGTGGGTGTCCACTGCCGTGAGTGGGTGTCCACTGCCGTGAGTGAATGTCCACTGCCGTGAGTGGGTGTCCACTGCCGTGAGTGGGTTTCCACAATATAAATCTAGACAATTTTTCTTCACGGCAACAGCAGGAACCAGTTAGTTGAAAGCATCCCATGCGAATCTTGTCTGAGAGTTTGTTTACGTCCATAAAGTTATTTGTTTCTCAGCGTATTGCTCAAGTGGACATTCAGACACTTCCTGAGCATCTTAATGTAGCTCTTGCCCTGCTCCTGCCCTGCTCCTGTAGCAGCTCCATGAAGCAATATACTTTCAATGACAATCAGGGTACCTTCCTATTGGGGATTTCTGTACGTTCCTTAGCTTGTTACATGCTTGCCATGCTGGGGAAATGCGATGGTGAATTTATTTGCCTGTTCTTCATATCCAGGAACCTTTGTATGATAAATGAGGTAAGTAGATAAAAAATATGTCCGTACAATATCACAGTGAGAAAATGTAAGACTACTTAGAGCATTAACAAACAGATATTAATGCTAAAATAAAAGCACATACCTGAATATGACGTACATTGACTTTGTCATCAAGAGAACACACTGGAAAGAACAATACCCGCGATGACGACAGATGCGTTAACAACTACATGTGCAGAAAAAATAGTAAAATTTGGTTTCCTAGCAAAGTTAGTACTTGGTTTCAAGCAACTGTGAGGCTAAAGGCCCATTCATAGGACCGATTAGTTGCCCGTTCGGGTGAACACCTTTGCGAGACCAATGCGTGGCTACAGTTGTGTCGCCAACACTGTGGCTGGTCCAATTCGGGCATTCGGTGGTAAACAAAACTGCCCGCCCTCTATAAAAACATCACACATAAGAATACACGATACAACAAAATAAATGTACATATCTGTAGTAATTAATGTATTTATTACTTGTGTACGTTTTTGTTTGATTAATTTTTAAGCTGTGTTTCTCATAACTCTCTTTGGAGGGGTCAATGTGTACAATGTGTCTTGTATTTAATGCATGTGTACATGGAATAAGAAAATTAATTTTTTACTTACTTATAAATAAAATCAACAATTAAAATTTTGCATTAATATATAAGATGGCATTCAGAAATGTTATATAGCCACCTAAAAACAACAATTACAAAGCCAACTACTGCCGTGCAATCTGACCTAACTACATACCTCTGCAGCCATGAAGGCAAAGATGTTGATACCGGCGTAGACATAACCCACAAAGACAGAGAGAAGCAGAAGGAAGGCACAGCTGGCTTGTATGACTGCCAGCAGCACCAAGACCTTGACGTGGAGGGACAACGGGATTGTGGGGGAGAAGGAGAGCTGAAGAGAAACAACGTATGTTGGATCAATATACATAATAATATTCATTGCTCATTTCATGTGAATTTGGATCTCAAAACCCTCTTTCACCCTATAAAAACACCCCTTTCCCCCGTCTTAATGGACATGTGTCCCAATACTTTCCATGACTGACCCACCCCATCCACTACCCAAACCTCCACATCAGTAGTGTCTATGTCGTTCGCTACTATTAAGTAGTTATTGGCTACTATGCTAAACCACTCCAAATGAGCCGAATGAACTCAGGATTCTGTGGTATTACTTGGAAAGCTTTTACTTTATATTCCGGAAAATTGGCATCGCCGCCAGTGACATAGTGACGCAAGTGAATCTTGATACTGAAGCAACACATACTATCACTGGCTGAATATAAACATGGCGCGTCTCTGACGTCACAATACCCGTGATCACCCATCTTGAATTATAATTTGAATTTTACACAAGCTTTGTGATATTGGGGGAAAGTGATTAATAAGTAATACACTTCTACTTTCTCCCTTTCCAATTTAATTACTGACATTTGAGGTGTATATGTTGTAAATTTCTATTTTCATTTGGAAATAAAGAACTGATTTGATTTGATGTTTCATAGGATTTGTTAATTTAATATCAGTACACAGAGGTATAGAAACGTAGCTTGGCTCATACATATTCGAAGCGGTCCTTGCAGAGTTGAGTGAGGAGATGAAGCAGGCACAGCACTGAGAACCAGGTGCACCACAAGAGAACCTCATCCATGTTCTGTACGTTCATCACGCCAAAGATAAAGATGAACTTGTAGAACATGAAGTTTAGAAACTTGTCCTTCACGTGCTGCAAACAAGGAAAACCATTTAAGCATGGCCTGGCATACTTTGAACATGACTCCCAGTGTGGTTTATTATGATATGAAAATGCAAAACCAGACAAAGTTCTGTTATTGATAAAGGTAGTATGTGTGTTACATTTGAGAAAAAAAACAGGCCAGCGATAAAATAAATCACTCACCTAGATAGATAAACCACACTAATTGAGGTGAGCAATTTTTTTAATCTGATCGTACCACTGTTAATTTTGTTTAATATACTTTGAGCAGGTTACAGGTCAAATCAGGTCACTCCCTCTCATGTAAATTAGCACAGCTGCCCTTAATATTGTCACCATATATGTATGACAGGCATGACTAATCAAGTCAACAAAATTCTGGGCAGCAGTGCTAATTTACAGGAGAGGGAGTGACCTTATTTCGAACAGACAGGTATATATGTTAAACTGAAAGAGGGAGCCACATTCATCTAAAGTTGGAGGTGAGCAATTCTAAAAATAAATCGCTGCCTTGATGACTGATAAGCATGAGTGATAGGGATTGCACAAACTGCAGTGTTAATTTAAAATCAGCCTGCATCTTATAGCAGGATTAACAAGTTTCTGACAAGATGGTAAATACCACATAAATACCATGGTATTTACCACCTTGTCACAAATGCCTTTCTGTCGTCTGAAGTGTCAGAAACTGTCAGAAACCTGCATAAATACCTATCTGACATAATACCTTTCTGACATAATACCTTTCTGACGTATAACTACAAAGCATCAGAAACTAAAAAAGATGTACCATTTTATTTAATGTGTAGGCTGAAACTTAAAATCAATATATGAATGTATTATTATCCTGTCACCGTTCATATGCAACTGCAAGTACAACCTTTACCCTGAGTTTACTGTCTTTGAGTTGGCTTCATTTGTTAGCACATAATAACTATTACAGAAATAATTGTGGCACAATCACTAGGCAGCTTTTAAGACAACAGGACAGGTGTTAGTCACAATAGCATTGGAGGGGACATCAATGAACTGAGTTAGGACTGTGGACAGGTGTCAGTGACAATTGGGAAGGCAACAAAAGGCTAGGCAAGGATTTCTTTGTGGAGTTGTTGGAGTTAAGATTAAGCAATAGCAAATAGTTACAAGCAGGATTGGTCAGTAAAAGGTTTCCCTTATTGCAATAGCATTACGCAGGCTGGGGCTCAATATCAAAGATGATTAATAAACCAGGTGCTAAGCACCGGAATATTATCTGATATGCTCAAATTTGACAAAGTAATGATACATCATTATTTGAAAAGTATAGCTAGGTCTCTTCTCTTCTTCAACAATCTCAAAAGTATTAGAGACATATTTAGTTTAGACAGTTAGGTAGTTATATCTTCATACTTTGATGATTGACAATGAGTACGATTTTATACATAACTGCACTTGAACGTATATAATTCACAATGATGATGTTCTAATATGGCAATAAACATGTCTCGACCTTTCGATGACCAAGACATAGGCCTAATTATTGCCTATGTGCGATGTGCAGCAGTTAGTGTTGCAATGTTTTAGTGCCAGACCTATACTAGCATGGCTGATTCATACGTTGTCTGGTAGTGATGGAACTTTAGCTGCTGCTATTTATAGGCAGGTTCTCATTGTGTATGATAGCTATTCTGCACTACGTCCGGGTCCAGTGCAACAGCTTAAATTGTATGCATGTGCTTAAAGTGCTAACAACAGCTAAATTGTTGTGTAGAGGTTGTCAGATTGACATGAAGTGGTAAACTGTGAATATATTAGCAACTTTGACTCAGAGCTGGACAATTATAAAATGACTGTGTTAACTGAAAATGTTAACTAAATTAAAATGTTATGTAACATTACTCAGGATTTTGTTTGTTCTTTCTATGCATGAATAATGTATATAATTTCTCTATACATAGGCCATATAATTAGCAATATCACACATTAATCCATAAGAGATATTAGATATTAACAGTTTCTAACATCATTAACCTGTCAGAAAGTAGTTTCTGACAGTTTCTGAAATCGCCTCATCAGAAATACCTTTCTGACCGTCAGAAACCCAACCCTGTCTTATAGAACTGCTAATTACAAACTGCACTGTAAAGGTTTCCACACAGATATAAGCTTGTATTCGCACCTGTTGTTCGCTGACTCGCAGCTTCCCAAAGGTAATCCTCTGGATGAGTTTGCCAATGAGGATGAGACAGCAGTAGGCCATGTTGATGAGGGACTGCAAGAGACAAAACTTCAGCATCATTTACATTGCTTCTCTTCATGGTCTGTTCATATCGCATTATACCTCAATCACTCATATATATATATATATATATATATATATATATATATATATATATATATATATATATATATATATATATATATATATATATATATATATATATATATATATATATATATATATATATACATATATACATATATACATATATATATATATATATATATGACAAGTATTTCTTGTTAACAAGGCTGGGGTGAATACAAAAAAATTATTTGGAATTATTCCATTCAATTCCTCAATTTGAATTGGAATTGAAAGATTTTCACCAAGCAGAATTTAAATTGAAAGATTTTTAGTAAGTTGAATTGGAACTGGAACCAGGGCTGGGTCCAATTACGTAATTGTAATTGTAATTGATTACAGCAAAATTGTGTAATTGTAATTGATTACAGCAAAATTGTGTAATTGTAATTGTAATTGATTATGGTTTCAAATTTGTGCTGTAATTGTAATTGTTATATTTTGTATAATTGAAAATTTATTTCAATTACAATCAATTACAGTACGTTTCATATCACAAACTACCTGAACAAACTGTCAATAAAATATAATTTAAGTCTCATACAGGTTCAGGGTTGTTTGATTTAAATCATTTTATTTAAATCATTGATTTAAATCATGATTTAAATCACTCCAAAAAAATTATTGATTTATGATTTTTTTTACTTCCGATTTTTTTAACCGCTAATTTATATGAATTTAGCACAAATAATTTTTTACAAGCATTGAGATCAACAGAGTTTTGTATGTCTTTTAATACAAAAGCACAAAGTGTGCACACTTGTGTAGCTGTATCGACACCAGATAGCCTGAGAGTCAAATATTTTATGACATTGTGTATGTCTGAGCTATTCCCTTTTTGAATGCAGTGAAGCTACACAAAGTTGTCTTCCAGAGGAAGTATCTTTTCAAGTCAGAAGTCCTGAGTTAAAGTCCACTTAGAGCTTGTGCTAGTTGTTCACAATTCAGTATGTTGACTCAAGTGAGACAGTCTGGGCTACCATTGTTTAATACTGTACCAGTTTGCAGTCTGGTTAGAGACCCTTAGAGTACACAGGGCCCTGGACAGGTGCTAATCCACCCTCTCAGCAAACAATAATTACCACTGCTACAGCCACAGACACACAGCATGCTTTCCTTTCCAAGACAGATTATGCAACTACAGGAGGTGAAGCCTTGTGGACATTGTCTAATGTCTTTATATAAGCAAAAATCATGTACCCTCTGTTAAGACAAGTACCTAGATTGATTTGAAAGAGTTAATAAATACATCAACATATATATATATATATATATATATATATATATATATATATATATATATATATATATATATATAATTTATTAATGTCTATATACCAGATTTAAAATATATATTTATATAATAAAAATATGTTTAAACGGCTGTCTTTTTATTTAGTACAATTCAAAATTCAAGCCACAATTCTTCAACAATTTACAATCATTACCATTATATTTATTTATCAATTGTGTACAAAATATTGAAATTCAGCAAAAGTGCAAAACTATATAATTAACAAATGCTGAATATATTTGGTTCCGCATAATGTAATTGTAATTGAAACAGTGTAATTGTAATTGAATTGAAAAAATATGAGTGTAATTGTAATTGAACTAAAAATTGAAATGTAATTGTAATTGTAATTGATATAATTATGTGTAATTGAACCCACCCCTGACTGGAACTGAAAGAAAATGAACTGAACCTCATTTTCTTGGGCTGGTGCAAGCAGGTTTTATTTCCAATATGGTCCTCAATTCAACCCTAGAATTGTATATGAACTTTTTAGCAGCTAAACATACATTTGTACACCATTTGAAGATCTGGGGTGAGAACATTAATTTTGTACATATTTATTATTTGAACAAAGGGTCTGCGTGGCAATGTTAATATATGGCAATTAGCAATTTCAACAAAGAACTCATAAGTTTTGCTCAAATCAAACTATGGTGGGGTGTGATGAGCTTTTTGAATTCAATACAGGTTGCAGCTCCTGCTCTAAGATAACATTTGTTGTCTGCCTGCAGGTATCTGAAACCATGCCCTCTGTGTGTGCTAGGAATGCGTGAAGCCATAGCCACCCCAATGGGGCATTCCAACAATTAATAATTGGCTTGCTACTCCAGCACTGTTTCATTGAGCAGGTATTTCTGAAACCATTAAATGATCAGCCTACTGGTCTTTTCATGTTGTTTGAATAACGGCTCAGCCATTGTCTGTACATTGTCTACAATTACTAGCAGCTGGAATAACATGCAAACAAACCTGATATTTTGTAACAATAAATTTAATAGAAAAGTAATAGGCTATTATCTATTACTTTATTTACTATTACTTTTGAAAAAAGTTCCTCTATTACTATTACAGAAAAAACGTATATTACCTATTACAATTATATATTACTATTACCCCATGCATTTGTGTTGGAAAAACTCCCATTGAATTAATTCGGAATTTGAATTGAAAGATTTGAGCTGGAAGTGGAATTTGAATTGAAAAAAATGCTCATTACAGCACTAACTTACATAGAATATACATAATTTAAACAACACTCCAATTAACTTGTAAATGTACTTTTTGTGTGTTATCTTTGTAGTAGTTGTTTGTATTTAACTAAAAAAAGTGGACGTAGGTGTTGCGTATATGTGATTAGACATTTGCTAGCAAATAGAGGTCAGTTTCATGGTTATGTCGAGTTGGCTTATCATAAATAACCTTATCTGGTGTGTGTTATGCCATAATTACTTTGCTTAATAATGAATAACTTATGTTGCACAAAGTTGAGGAATGCTGGTAACTGCTGATAAATCTGATCTTGTAGCATTCAAAGTAAGGGTTAGTATATGAAGTTAGGCAACTCAAGTACTAATGTTCAGGTCTCCGCCAGGATCGGACCAATTTTGGAATCAGCTGATGAGCATGTGGGACCAAGTTGGAATCTCATGACGCCCACCCAAGTCGGGATGATTCGTTCAGTTCATTCGGTTGCCAGCAACGGTAACCCACACATCCTAAAGTTACTTACTGTAAAATATTTAGTAGTTCAAAAGTATTTAATTGAAATAACAGAATTATTCTCACTCCGCACAACAACATAAAAATTAACAGCTAGACACATTTATTGAAACAATATACAAAGTAGGCTGATTTCTTTGTTACTTCAGAATGCACTATTAGCAAACCAATTCATCCTTTTTATAGGCACCCAACCAGACATCGGTCATGACAAATGTTTATCTAGGGCCGACATCTTAATTGACTTCAAAGTAACCAGTGCACACACAATATATCTTAAAATAACGTATTACAAAGGCACCTACATAATGGAAAATATATATTGACATTTACTAATCACCATCATCAAACTGTTACTGTGACAGAAATAGTCTGAGGACATCTTAATGTCGCAATCAGTCCCCCCGTAGTCCGAGCCATCTTGTCCAGTCAGTCGCCATCTCTGCCCAAACGTAACTTGATGCCCTTCTCTTTATAAGGTCTCTGCCCGATCGTAACTTGACGCCGTTCTCTTTGAGGTCTGAACATTTACTAATGATAATAATTTTTCAAATGATATAATTATAATAGGATGAATAGATGCAGTAAAACATCTATGTAACATTGTGTCTACTAAATCGCTCCAACCATACAGTTTGTAATAATTTCCATCAAGCAAATGTATTATTCCAATAACACACAATGCTATACGTGTCTCATGATTGTGCGTTGTTGGAATTTCATTATAGGTCATCCCAAGTTGGAATTCCAATAATGGGCCATCCCAAGTTGGAATCAGCTGATGTTGCATATGTGATTCCGATTTAGCAGTGCATTGTTGGAATTCCAATAACTAGCTAATCGCAGAGCAGCTCTGCGCATAACGGCCAAACTTTTTGTGGAGCAGAAATCAACCAATCACCATGCAACATTTTCTTGCACATGTGCAGAATGCAGTTTGAACATTGTGGTTTTTCGTTCACTTTGGGGTTTTCAGACGATGCTTGCCTCGGCTCTAGGCATGATGTGTTTTATTGCTTTGTTTATATATGCTATGATTTAACAATGGAGCCACTAACATTAAATATGCTTACATTAATCAAACGCTGTCCTGGTTGTTCACTACATTGTTTATATATGCTATAATTTAACAATGGAGCCACTAAAATTAAATATGCTTACATTAATCAAACACTGTCCTGGTTGTTCACTACATTGTCGCCTTGTGGTCATTCATCTGTATATCATATGTATAATATAATGTACTATTCCCTATACCACAATGTGGCAGAGGTGCCAACCTCCCTCTATATAGTGCTAAGAAAAGTAAGGTTCATGTAACATAAAATCAAAAAACATGTGCAGAATGACTGCCGTACTTTTAGACTAGCATAGGTTTAAAGGTATGTCTCCATAATGAGTCCTCCCACAATAAGTTGCCGTAATTCGCAGAGCTGCTCTACGAATAAGAAACAATTTTGCCGTAAACTCGCTGCTCTGCAAATAAGAACAGTTTTGGCTGTTTAAGCTGCTCTGCGAATAAGAACAATTTTGGCCATCATTCGCAGAGCTGCTCTGCGAATAGTCTCCGCCTTCCAATAATGGACCGACCTAAATTGGGATCATTTAAAAACTGCCCCAATTCCCAAAATGGTCATAACACTAATACTCCAGTCTAGTAGTAGTAGTAGAAAGTCAGTATGGCGACCTACCCAAACGCACCATCCTTCCCCAATCAAGACAGCAATCATGTCATAGAAATACCCATCACTTGTTTTCGCCCATGTTTGATGAGTCCTCGCCACGCCTTCGGCATATGATGGGCTATCTGCAGCCGAATTTGAATGGGTAGGAATTGTATCGGGCACACCAGCCAGCGCAACATGTTGCGTCACATGATGCGCATAGTAAATAGCACACGACGTCAACAGCACACTGACAGACACATATGTCCGCAGACTGGGAAGCGGCAATCGCTCGAGCGAAACAACCGGCATCGTTACTAGTTTGTGCACAACAGATGCCTCTGTATAGTTCACTTAAGCTGCATGTTCGTCCTTTTTGGTAAGGTCAGCGTGACATAAGTATTTTTGACATGTAAACATTTCATCTTGTTATCGCTTCCGCCGTGCGTAAACATGGCCGAGCGCATAATGGGAAACACTACCACACAGTATACAGTCGGGTGGCATCATCGCCTCAACGACATCAAGGTAAATTAACTCAAACGTAACTGGATGATTATTGTGCTAGTGTAGTTGCTAAAATACCATGGTCAAATCACCACCCGAGTCAAACAGCATGTTTAAAAACAGGCTACATGCGTATTAGTGCAACATTCCCCATGTCATGATTCGATGGACTGCATAAATGGCACGTTCTTTAATTAATTTTGACTCGGATGATCAGCCAGATTCTGGTAAGGTTGCACACACACACACACACACACACACACACACACACACACACACACACACACACACACACACACACACACACACACACACACACACACACACACACACACACACACACACACACCACACCACACCACACCACACCACACCACACCACACCACACCACACCACACACCCACACCACACCACACCACACCACACCACACCACACCACACACACACACACACACACACACACACACACACACACACACACACACACACACACACACACACACACACACACACACACACACACACACACACACACATATAAAAATTATATATACAGGCTAGTTAGTTAACTGAACATTGCCGAGACCACGCCCGTCATCATGGGGGGTTCGGGGGGAGTTCGAACGAACCTCCTTTTTGAGATAATTTCGTTTAACTGTGATATTTTCAGAATTCACCCCCATAAATCCCCGACTGATTGTATACGCTCGAAACCCCTTTACTTGTGATGAGTGATCATTCTTCATCCCGGTCTCATTTCCACCCATAGACATAAATAGAACACCCGTTAGTAAAACAAGACCGCTGAGCTCTTATCAGTTGACACATGATAAAGTGATGCCGGCATGGACCAGTGACATTCATGCTGCTGCACGGCAAGAACCCACTGGAGGCCCAGTGTTTATACTGTACAGCACCCAGTCTTCATCACATCTCTATAGATATACAGTACTAATAAGAGATTAATACTACATAGCTATATATACCTAATACCTTATTACGTGCACAATCTATCCATGCACCTTGTATATCAAATATCATGACATATTAACTATAAGAGTAGCACCACTAAACATGATCGAAACTGAACTTTCTGAAGTGCTCTATACGTGTATAAGCTAATGAATGCAAGAGACCAAAATCTCATTAAGCCCTGTTGGACATTCTTCTCTAAGGTCCCAAAAATATTCTTTTCCCATCTTCAAACACATTCCCCAGCTGCTCCATCACAGCTATTTCCACCTGCAGATCAAGATCTCTCGAATGTTATCTGGCCAACTTGCCCAAAGACACGCCTCGTGTCAAGAAATGTGCTGTTTCATTTAAGCTGTCAATTGTTTTAGTAGGCAATCTTTCACATGGTTTGTCAAACAAATGCATAGAATGCAATGAATGTTGCAATGTGTACAGAATGAGTTACATGATAGTGGTTCATACAACGATGAAAAGGCAAACGACGACCAAAAAGGGGAGAGCCTCATTAAATGCAGATGACTTAATAAAGAAAAAAAATCTTATTAATGAGCTGACATCTAGTAGAATTTTATAAAAGAGTTACAAATATGCATACACGCACGCACAATGTTTTTATAAAACTTAATCCTACCCCTATAACATTTTATGTTGCACCCAATCAATGTGACTACTGGGAAACACTTAATGTACGCTCCCCCAAGAAAAACAAACGTATATGTAATATATTGATATTTCAGAACATTTTCGAAACTGTTACATTCATTCACATATACACTAACACAGCACAAACATTTGCGACATAAATTACCTGAAAATAACGAGATGTTAGATCCTGTCTTCTGTCGATTCGTACAGCTGTAAGCCACAGTTGAAGAGACCTAGATACGATTTCAGCTATTCGGCAGCTACGCCTGCGACAGAGCAACCATATTCAGGATTCCCTCTGTTTCTCCCGTATGTGTAGGGGGAGCTAGAAAATGCGCTCAAAACCTAGGCTAACCTCATCGGAGAGCTGCGTCTGTTGGGATCACCTCACCGCGGTCGAACAAAACGAAGCAAGAAAAGGTTACCAGACGATTAAATTAGCAATTTGGAACGCATGCACACTGATGGATAACCAAAAGAGCAACCATCCTGAACGCAGGAATGTGGCATGTACATAACTGCCTTGAACAAAAACACATTGGAAAGCCGGCCGCGGACCACCATATCCACAGAGACGGCTTCGATATCAACAATTACATTATCAGTCAGTTGAACTCCTCATTGGCATCAATGAACGCCTCACGACCTTACGCCAACGATTAGACAAAAACCAACTATCCACCATCATCGGTGTCATTATATGCTCCGACACTCAATGTGGAATATGTCGACATGATAAAGGTCCACTCCAATTTGGACTTGGTACGAACCGCCGACCTTAAGGAACACAAGCTGATTTTGCAGTTTTTTTAACTGCAATAGCTGGGCGAGACTCCACAATGTGGAGCAACATGGTCGGCAAGGAAGCAGTGGCGCCCTCTTCCAAGGCACGTGCGCAGCATACGATCTAGTGATCACCAACACCAGATGAACATTTACAAGACGACACGGATGCAGCCGCGATCCAAACATTGGTACGTCCTGGAATACGTCATTGTTAGCGTCCGTGACCGAAAAGATATCTGCGTTACATGGGCCATTCGAGGACCTTTTGCTTGCTCAACAGACCATCGCCTATTGCGATCAGTCATGAACAATCAAAATTCAGTTGCTTCAAAACATCAAAAACGTCCAAAGACTAGCAAGAAGAACTACGATTTTCTTCAACCACAACTATTTTGATTTCTTACTCAATGTTTCGACTGTAATCAGATTGCCAATGACGAAGGCTGTCGATGGCAGTCGAAACGTTGAGTAAGTAATCAAAATAGTTGTGGTTGAACAAAATCTTAATTCAGATGAATATTTTCACGAATAGCAAGAAGAACGCTGAACAACAGAGGGAGGCACTTAAGGCTGCCATCCACAAAGTATAAACTGAGACAATCGGTCACAACTCACGCAAGCACCAGGAATGTTTCAATGAGAATGGCGTGGAGATTCAAAACCACCTCACTCGCAAAAATGTTCCTTCTGCACGTGGCAAAACGACATTACGTCCCAGCAGAAATGGGGTGAACGTCAACATCTCAAAGATGTGACCCAAAAGAAGATTCGTGACATTAAAAACAAGTGGTGAGAAAAGAAAGTTAAGGCGACCCAAAGCTTTGCGGACCAACACGACATGCGAAGCTTCTTCCAAGCGACGAAGGTTATATCAGGATTGAGCTCAAACAGCCACACTCCTTTTCAAGATGGGGCTCCCATGGAAGGTGACACTATCGTCCAACAACGATGAAAGGAGCAGTGTGAGCAGCTCCTGAACCGTTAATATGTGGTGAGACGACATGATCCACCCACAACACCCAGAGAAGAGAATGCATCTTTAGACATCCCACAAACTCGGAAAGAAATCCAGCTTGCCACCAGCTGAATGAAAAACAATATGGCCAGCAGCTCGGCTGTCATCCCTGTTCTTCGGTGGCGAGGAGCTCACACACAAACTTTGTGAACTCATCGTCAAAAACTAGACAAGGAAATTCCACTAGACCTCGAAAAAGCCAACATCATCACCATCTACACAAAAGGAGGTAAACCGGACGGTGGTAACAACCGCGGCATAACCGTACTTTCCATCTCCGGGAAGGTACTCGTTCACGTTCACGTTCACGGGCTCCTCAATCATCTGCCCCCGTTCACCAAGGAGTTACTCCCCGAAACCCAACGTTGCTTTAGACTATCTCAAGGAACCACCAATATTATCTTCGTAGCTCGATACATTCTGGAGAAATGATCGTGTCCATGTTTGGATTGACTTAATTAGAGCCTTGTATTCGAACAGGGGTCAAGTAGGACAACCTCGGGAAGGAAACCAAAGTCATGGTCTACAAATCCGTCTGCATCATTACACTAAGCCGAATTGGTATAACTTATCTCTGCCACCTAAAGACCCTGGAGAAATTTCACCAACGCTATCTTCTGAAGATCCTCATAACCGTTCACTATTTTAAACAATTCTATTTGGTCTCCTCGTAGTCTCCTGGTCTCTAGTGTTGTCAAACCACATTGTAATAAGCGGCTTTCGTAACTAAGGTCTCTCAATTCTGGAAACATTTTAGTTGCTCTTCGTTGTACTCTTTCTAGCTTGACTATATCCTTCTTATGATACGGCCTCCATGCTTGAATACAATATTCCAAATGTGATCTAACTATTGCTTTGTACAGGGGTACAATTAGCTGTTTCTCCTTATACGTGATAGTTCTCCTAATTAGCCCCAGAATTTGATTTCCTTTCGAAGCAGCAATCCGACATTGCTCTGAAACTTTCATGTAAGCACTAAATTCTACTCCTAAGTCCTGTTCTTGTGTGGTTCTACCTAGTACAGCACCCCTATTTTATATTCTTCGTCCATGTTTCCGTGTCCTGTATGTATGCATTTACACTTCCCAACATTGAATAACATTTGCCATTTTTCTGACCATTTAACTAATTTATCTAGATCATCCTGCAAACTTTGTTTATCTGTAACACTAGTAACCTTTCTGAATACTTTTGTGTCATCTGCAAATGTGAGTACTTTGCTAGATATGTCAGCTTCCAAATCATTTATATATATTAAAAATAGTATAGGGCTTAATACTGATCCCTGTGGTACCCCACTCAGAACAGATTTCCAGTTTGAAATCTCACCATCTACTATTACTCTCTGTCTTCTCTGTGTAAGCCACTTTTCTACCTATTCCATGGGCTTTTAGTTTAAGTAACAATCTTTGATGTGGCACTTTATCAAAAGCTTTCTGAAAATCTAAGTAGACAACAAGCGGCAGAGGAGAAAGGAGGAGAAAAAGAGGAACCAGAACTTGCTAGCATCACTTCTACTCGGAATCTCCTGCTCTTTGATTTGTAGATTACGAATCGGGCTCATCGGTCACCTCGATCGGCTCAGGACCCACGATTGTTTATAAGATAGTGATGCCTGTTAATCAACTTTACGGACATATTAGTAAAGACATTGTCCGTAGGGCGTCACTACCATGAAAAATGTAGCCAAAAGTATAGCGGGAAAATTACTTGCTCGTTAACAGAATGTCACTTTCAGGGAATTCATCTGGTAAAATTAGTGGTAATCATGAAAATTACTTTAGCATAGACGATATTATTGCTACACAGGAGAAAATTCCGTGCAAATTCGAGGTCCCTGTACCGCATTTGGGTAAGGTCCACTAATTTTGTTTTAGTTTTTTAAATGATTGCGCAAACTGCGCTATTGACAATTAGTATTATTGAAATTCCATTATTATTGTATGATTATTTATTAGGATTATTTGTGAACCTGAAGCCATTGAAGGGACGCCTCGGGACGTCCCTACAAGACTTGCGGAGTACGGTTAAGCCTTGACAAAATTCCCCTGGACAAAAAGCCCCCCAACCTGACACAGCCCCCTACCCTGGCCTGAAGTTGGACAAAAGCCTCCCTTAACCCGACACAATTCCCTGGACAAAAGCCTTGACATTATTCCCTCACCAAAATCCCACGCCTCATCTAATTATCAAAGTCAATTTTTTATGATTTTTACAAAAAATATGCAGGGTCATTCCACATCAGATCACCATATTCTCAGAAACTCCACGCATTATATCTTCAGATCTCCTCGAGAGCTCCCAAATACCCAAAAGAAAAAAGATAAAATTTTAGCTTCCTACTCCTAATATTTTCTGAGATAAAATAATATTTATAACCTTAGGTAGTCCCATTTTTGCCAAAAAATTACCAGTGTTATAATTTCTGCAAAGTTTGATTTTCAATAACTCGGTAATGAGTAGGGCTAGAGCCTTGAAATTCCATTAAACCTGTTAAAAGTGTATGTGTAAAATGTGTGAATTGTGTATTATTTTGTGCTAGGTATATATTTAACCAGTGGAGAGCCTTGTGTGTGAAATATTTTAGCAGTTTTTTACAAATGGCTTGAAAATTTTTCTCTCCAGATTCATACAAACTCACTGTTTACAGGTTATTTGGATCAAAGTTCAGATTCTGAGGATGTAGCCGTCGGAACAAAGCTGGAGCTTCCCTACTGGCTGGCCCAGTCACTGTGTGGCCGCAGGAAACATATTGTTAGCGTTGAGCTGCCGAGAGTGTATCGGGAGTCGTACCGAGAAATCTTTGATGCTGACGCCACGGTTGTTGATCTGCACAAACTTGGGCCATACTTCTACCTCTTTGGCACCCGTCTGCTTCACTTTGAGCATCCTGACTCGGCAGACATTGCTAAGAACCTCATGCAGGTAAACCATACATAAAAAACCATACATAACAAGCTAATTTTCATGAACTGTTTAGAAAAAATTTAATATGTTGTAAGTTCATAGTATTTATAACACAACAGTTGTGCTAAACAAAAACTTTATAAAAACCCTCACAGTTTGCTGTAAAATTACTCTAGTTATGATGCCAATTTCTCTTTTAAGAGAGTTGGAAATTTGAAACGGTGTATAAACTAGACATTATGCAGCTGCATATCATATGTGCACAATTAGAGGAGTGTCATTATTGTTGGATACAACTCCTTTACCCATTTACATTCTAAGTTTCAGCCATGAGAGATTGCCAGAATTACAAGTAATTATTGGGTGTTATATGTATCACTAACATGTTTAAGGTTTTGAATGATGTAAATGCTCAGTATTTTAAGTTTTTCCCATGATTTCACGGGAAAGTTTGCAAAATGACCATTATGCCTAACTTGCTCCAAATACTTAGACCAATATGGTTTAGTGTTGTTTCTTTTTGTCTCATAGATAAGTATTGGCAAAGCAACCTTCACCGAAAATTTCAGAGCATTTACTATTACGGTTATTTATCTTCGAGCATTTATAGGTGAAAATTCACAAGCTTCTCAGTCTCATTTGCATTTTTATGAAATTAAGCCACATGAGAATTAACAGCAAAATGTTGTGGGAAGAAAGTGAAATTCAACAATACTTCTATATATCCTCAGAAATGCATATCCCAAGTTTAGTCAAGATTGACCAAATATTTTTTGTTTTATGTTTATTTGAATGGAATGCATGACTTTCCGTAAAAAAATAACAGTACTGTCCTTTCCTGAACATTTCCACTTCTAACTGATTTAAAAGGCAGGAAAGATGACACATTATGCATTAAAATATTGCTACATATATCTGGATAAATTGTTATAATGTTCAGCCTCCAGCAACCTGAGCTCTATTGTCTGGCCTAACACTTACTTCAGTAAGAACAAATTCCGTAAAAATGTGTCCTTTCCTGAACGACTAAATATGATGAGATTGGTGGCTAGGGTGCAAGATTCCTGGACATAGATTTGTATGCATGCATAGACTGGCTAAAAATTATTTAAGGAACAGTGTGGCTCTTGGATTATCTGCAAAATGATATTAGAGTTTTGTTGGTAATGTCCTTTCCTGAACATATAGTTTTACAGCACCCTCTGCATGCTGTGAAGCTCAAGTATACCAATAGCAAAGGAAGTAATAGTATTATCATTTGGGAGCATTTAGAGGCATCTGTATAATGTAGAAAAAGCAAAACGGTTGTTCACTTTTTGTTCAACATTTATGACTATCTCTGAATCCCACATAATAAAAACATGTGTAAGTGTTTAAGCTTCAATGTTTCCTCGTTTCTGCATATCTGTACTTTTAATTAATAAAATTTCCCGCATAAATGCATTTTATTTTTTTTACCCTGGTGAGACTATTTTGTAACCTTTCCCGTGAAACCGCCCATTAGTTAATTCATCATTAAACCCATGTGCTGATAAGTTATGTCTAATTATAGATCGATCTTATTACACTGAAGTTTACGCCATTGATCGTGATATTATTATTATGTAACATTATTATCTGCAAGTTTGATTTACCAGCCTCAGACATCCTGATGAATCTAGACGTCTCTGTAGCCAGCTCATCTTTGTTGTTTTTGTTGGAATCAACTTGCGCCGGAGAGAGATCAGCCGCTTCGTATTGTTTTACAAAAATCAGTTTATGGACAGACAGCTCTGTTCAGGCAAATAAAAATACACATGGCCATAGTGACAGATCTATCCAGGTGCCTGCCAGGACACAGGTTTTTGCCAACAGCTTTTTCAACAAAGTGTAAAGATCTGGAATGGACTATCAAAAACAGTTGTGTCTGCAGCCACTGTGGACACTTGCAAAATAGATTGGGCAGGCAGATCTAAATTCCGTGCAGTGCTATAACACACATCCCCACATTGGCATAATAACCTTCAGGTTCTTGCCGATTATCATAGACGTAGACCATGATGATGAAGAAATCAGTTGACTTACTAGTGTTGCTGATCTGTGCTTACAGACGTTTCAGACGCGGTTCCGTATGATCATGGACATGTCACAGAACTCGTTCAACGAGGACGTCACTCAGCTGACACAGAAATTGGATGAGACAGAGAGGATGATATTTGACGTTGGCCAGCAGGGGCTGACTGACTTCCAGAAGTGGGAGACTCGAGAAGTCGAGAAGCTGACGACGTCCACTATGGTGGCAAATCACCGCAAGCGCAAACGAGCACAAATAGAAGACGGCCAAGACTAGGCAGAACACATGTTTGTTTGCAAACTTGTGTGTATGTGACTGTCATCTGTATATATGTAGCATGGCCATACTTAAGTTGTATGGAATAGCTCAGTGGTAGAAAAGTCTTATCGGCTAAGTCAGTATATATATTAAAACTAATGTGTAAGTCACTTTAAGTTGAAGTTATCCACCATGATGCGCCACTTATTTCATATTTATATGCGTTCATGTTCAAGACTGCAGATCACCATTTTACTTGATGCTCATGTTAGGTGACATAATACTGGGGAATTTTAGATGACATTCCTATTCAGAAGAAAGTTACTGTTTGCAGGGGTGGTGGAATTTGAGGGCACTTGTGCTACATGCAAATTAACATTTCTGATGGCTGGTTGGCCAAATTACAGAGTTTGAGGCATCTTCCAGCATACTGATGAAAGGGTAAATATTAAATTAAAAAAAAAATTAAGGCATTGATTTGTGAACACCACTGAAAAGTAACAGTGTTGCCAATGGGAAAAAAATAGTTATCTAACCCCAAAAATGTGACAAGTAATTTCTTTTGGGGAACCTCAGCATGATTAAAACACTCGATAATGCAACTTCAATGACAAATACCGGGTTCGTTGTGGACAGGATGCACTAATGGTAAAATAATTAAGAGTAAAGTGATTAATTGTAAATTTTGGTGTAGCCAAAGTCATATGGTGTCCATACTTAATACTAAACTGGACTTACATGTCGGTCATTTTTGCCATAATAGCACGTGACAGCAAACCATAACATATCTATGGAACCACATTCAATCAATGATAACAAGCAATATTACATTGCTCAGAATAAATGTATCCACAGTATCTGTTGAGGTAAAATTAATAAATGGTAAAATATGATGTGTGGATTGAGCCATTTTGAAGTGTCATTTTTCTATAGTAATTTAATCATAATCACATTTATAAGGTGTCACAGTCGTTGCTCATGGAGCTATACAAAATATTTTATTTTTAAAATGTGTAACTAAAACATCTTCTGAAAGCCCTGTTAATGTCAGGTGTTGTGGCAACAGGTACCATAATGTCGGGGCTGCGATGCCGAAGGATCGGTCTCCCCATGTAACCCTTTGTTGCATGTTGAATGTCTGCCCGAGAAGCAGCACTCAACTTTGAACACTTTGACACATCTGGTTCGTTTTTAAGTTCCCAGGGCTGACTTCTGCCCACATTTAAATGTGACACATATTTTGTATATTCTTCAGCTGTTCTGAGAAACGGCCCAGGTGTGCACTAACACACGATAAATACATTGAACGATTTGTGGCTCAGTAATTACATTCCTGAGAGATAACAGTAGGTTACAAGCTCAAAATGTGTTTACATACGGTTGGTCACTTGCTGTACACATGTGAAATAGTCTGTCAGAATTCCTTCAAAGAAATGCAAAAAATTTACCATGCTTAATTTTCACAGGTGATAAAAACTTGCCTAATTTTTTATGAATGGGGGAAATGTCAAACAAAACAAATTTTAGGGCTATTTCACACTATTACAAAATTGTGGGAATAATTAAAGACCGGACATATAATATTATGCAACTAGTGTTATGCCATGGTGCAACTTGTGAGGTTGACAGGGCAGCTTATGCATAATGGGTAGAACTGGATAGAATCGTCTTTCCTGGGCGAAGCACCAAAATACAAAGATAAAAGTGAACCCACAACAGATATAATAATAATATAATAAGCAAAGATTACATCGACAGAATAAATAGTAAGTATTCCATTCGGCCAACTGGCAGTGAAATACAGTTGGACAACATTGAATGGTTTAAGTCTTCTTCCAGCAGGATTCCCACTCGATAACTTAGTGAAATTTCATGATTTTCGATTTCACAAGCTAAGGCATATACAAATTTCACAATAAAGCTTTTAAAGCATATGACCTACACCCCCACATTGCCTAATAAGTTGGTCAAAATCATTGACATGGAATACAGTATCCCACGAATATTCATATTTGGAAATAGGAATAGAAATTTCTTGAACTATTGGTAGACGATTTGTCAAAACGGCAGCTAACATCTTCTCACAATTCTCTTTCTGCTGTCAAATGTTGCATCCTTACGCACCAAAACATTGGAGACGATCTAGTATTCAGTAATAAAGCTGACGAAAAACTGAACAAATTCAGAGTGCTGTTCTAAAACAAGTTTAAATATTTTACAGCAACAGAATTATACATTTACAGTACTACACAACATTGTACAAGTAGGCAACTTGCAAGAGTCTGTAATCTGGCAAACGTGGACTAACATCACCTATGCAGATCAATCGCTGTTTAACTTGCTGTCAGATCTATGATTTATATGAAGCAGCCAGAGATTGCCTGTCAAGACTGGAAGCACCTTACACAAAATAACACATGCAAGCCGAAATTACACATCATTTAAGAATCTTCTCAGAGCAATCCTTCAGGGCAAATGTAACTGCATAGGACACAAAAGTTATGTTGTTAATTGCTTAACACAAAACACTATGATCTAGTAACTCCCGCTAGTCACTACAATTCGATTCATGGTCAAACAATGCACACCAATATTCCCATGTTGTGACTAGATCAAGAAAAACAATGCAGTGCTTAATTTTGTTATTCTAGATTTAAGTTTTCAGAATGTGTATTATTAAGTTACAACACAAGAAGTCAAAACACCTAGGGCTTGGCTTGCTAATTGAGAAAAGTCTGCTCCAGCACACTTACGTAGCCAGGCGAAAATTATCTGTGGCACCAAAACTGTATCATCATGCTTGATAAGCACCAACAATATAAAAATATATCTTATGATGCATTTCTTGTTCAGTGAAATCACAGATGTTCCAGAACTTCCATGAAAAGGCAACATGAAACAATTGCAAACACTCAGACATTGTATTACCTCGCAACAAACTTGAACTATCTCTCTGGATATTTTGACTGAATCTATCAGCCTTCATTTGTGGACTGACGTCGCTACAAGTATGTCACAGGACCAGGGTCATATGACACAAGCTCGAGAAGGACTGGGTAGAGTTCCTGGTCAACGTATCAGTTTGCTGACGTGGCCCGTGAGTTTTGGCCGAAATATTTGTTGAGAGGTAAAACAATGTCAAACTTTAGAATCCATGCGACGAGAACATCAACCCATTATTATAAATATCTTACAGAACCCTGACCTTAAAGCAAGTTGTAAGATGTCACCATGGCAATACGGAGAAACCACTTCTACGATTCAGAAGCCCCAGGCAACAAACATGAAGGCCTGAGAGCTCTGAATAGGAAGCACAGTAATGTGATGTTTGTTCTACCACCGGTCCATAGCTTGGCATAATCATTGTAAACGTTGCCACAAAATGGAAGCTTGCAAAGGCAATAGACTGCACACAGAAGAGAAGATCCAGCAAGACTACACATTTCTAACTTTAATAGACTTATATCTACAACCACACTTCCAAACCAATCAAATGATTGTCGACACATCTGCCAGAAATTGGTAACAATGCCACTAATAGAGGCAACGAGAGATGAGATTGCGAGTAACTACATTATCTGGCATTTTTGCTGCATTTAGTTTGGATGTTTAAATAACCTTAGTGAACGTCTGTGAAGCAGCTAATAGCTGCGGGACAGGTATATGGTCACCAGAATAGCTGTAGCAATGCAACACAAACACGTTTGAGGGTTCCCGAGACAATAGCGAACCCCGTTGATATATATCATCACAGAAATGCAACTAACAGAGATAACTACACTGAAGCAGATCTCAGATGTTGCGGTCTACAGCACGTGGCAGAGATCACAAGTACACTGTACACTGCAAAATACATAACTTTTAATATATACATTAATAATTAGCTGGAAAAATAGATAGGTTATGCTCAAATCGAAAGTTTATCAATCGGGTAATCTGATACCGTTAGGCTGTAGGCGGGCTCAACGAGATTGCTTCTGTGAAATTTATTTTGAGGAGTGCTGCTGATAAATGTAATGCATTGTTGGTAAATATTATAGCTAATGTAAGCGACATAAAATGATCTACCAGTACAAACAAGAAATTGTTATGGGACCAGAATTGGCTAATATCTGAAGCAGCATTTTGTTCTTGTTGTTGCTTTGTTTACAATCTTTGTTTACAATCTTTGTAAATTTACTTCCAGATAAATATTTTCTAGTCCATTGTGTGGGTGAACAGTACGCCCACACTGCACGTCTGACCAGTTAGTAGGCAGGGTTGCACTTCGTGGAAGTTTGCGTATGTGTAGTAGCCAGAGTCTAGTTCTCAGTGAGCATCAGCGTACAGTGCCATGCTCACGATGCACTGCTGTTTGTCTGATTTCCAGGAGGTTCCTTCACTCGTGTCATTCTGTCTACTTCACGGCTCACTGCTGCCCTCTCTGCAACACAACACCAATTCAAGTCTCTCTGTCACTGCGAGTGAAGTCATTAAGTCAGAAACATTGTACGAGTTGTGACATGTCAGGAGAGTTGATGAGCATTTGAGTGACATGTTGAGACAGCTGATGAGGGTCTGAATGACATGTTAGGAGAGTTGATGAGGGTCTGAGAGACATGTTGGGAGAGTTGATTACATGTGAGAAGACCTGATGCAGTACAGAGAGTTGCAATGTATCCACCTGTAGGCTTTGTGCCTCCTGGCGACGTTCCTGTCTTCTTGCTGAGGAGACTGTTGAAGAAGTTAGCGAGTACGCCCTCGTTCGTCCCCGTGCCTGGCTTGCCGGCCTCCAACTGATCACACAATACACATTCACTGGTAAGTTGAACACTTTCTCTGTTACTCAACATCTTGGTTAATGGCATATTTCATTTGCTATTATAAAGATAACTTAATCCAGGGAGTGACCACTGGTCCGAATTCAGCCCGCACAATCAGTGCGAAAAGCGTTCTGGCCGATTTTGAGCCAATTTTTTTATCACTCTGTAGGAACAATTTTCATTTCCGTAACGGGTACTTCACACGGGAACAAATGGCATCATTGAAAGGCTGAATCACTACTTGCTCTGATTCATATTTATTCATGAGCATAGTCAATGATAGCTAATGATGATTTAGCCTACAAAACACGTCACATGGTTGGTGCCCATATTTGGCTGCTTTTACTACGCTCCACAGAATAAATTTACGTTTCCATCATAGTATCTAAATATGTAACACGTTATACCTTTGGAAAGCTTTATGATTGGCCTATTCAAATACATGTGAATGAGCAAGCAGGCTATATTCAGCAAATGAGCATCGTCGTTACAAACACGTGTTGTCTGGGCCATCTAAGCTTCTTATTTAATCCGCCATTTTGTTTTCTCACTTCGTTCTGTGTCAGTTCACTTTAGTCCAGATTATTTAAAGTTTCTGCGTCAATATTTTGACAAACTGAGAGCATTAGTGAATCACATTATTATACTAGTTCACACAGTTAGAACGATGTTGCAGGCTTTTTTGAGGAAAATATCAGCAAGTTGCCATCGTGATTTCCACCAATTTCAACAGCCCGCACTGCCACGGTAAATGATGCGGGACTAATGGGCCTGTCTGAATCAGCATAGTCCGGTGTTGGAAAAAATCATAAAAATAAAAGTTCTCAACATATTTGATTAATTTTTAAATTCAAAAAGTAATATCCCCATGATAAGATTGTGTGCCTCAATCACATTTGTGCGATAATTATTAGCGATGTTATGATTTTTTAATGAATAATTCCGATTTGTGTACACAGTGGAAATGTATCATTGGGCACTCCTAGGGTTAAAACTGTGTGTATGTGTGCAAGTGTGTGCATAGTGCACACGCACGCACGCACGCACGCACGCACGCACGCACGCACGCACGCACGCACGCACGCACGCACGCACACACACACACACACAAGCATGTTTGTGGGGCATCTTAAACGTATTAGTTCTTTTAATAATTCTTTATTAAAGAGTTACATAACTGTTCCTCTGAAAATAGACAGAAAAAACCAAACATCTGTAAGTGACTCACTTTCTTAGGGCTGCCAGCCAAGCCTGCCTGAGCCGCCGGTGACGTCGACACTCGTGGCGTCATCGTCGGCTTCTGTACCCCAGTGGCTGTCCGTAGTGGCGACTCCTAGCAGAAAAACATATCATCACTAAATGACATACAAATGCACCAATAAACACCATTAATAGTTTGCATGTTAATTAAATTATAAGGTGACAGCAAAACATCAAAGGGATATTAGAAACATGAAGATATATAGTTTTCAGTGACAGAGATGTTCTACCCCAGACTCGTTGGCAAGTCACAAACTGGCAAGTCAAGTCAAGTCTCTAGTCACTGACCTGCAAGTCATGTCAAGTCTCAAGCCCAAGTCAAGTCTCGAGTCATCTCTCTGAATTCCAAGTCAAGTCCAAAGTCATCAAGGTTCACTAATCATCATGATTATTATATTTGGTGCGGTCTGTCACAACAACATCGTCTCATTTTGTGTATGGTTTGAGCCACCAGACTTTTTGGCACGTTACAAACTGGCAAGTCAATTCAATTCTCAAGTCAATGACCTCCAAGTCAAGTCTCGAGTCATCTCTCTGGATTCAAAGTGAAGTATCGAGTCATGAAAGTGCGACTCAGCACAATGTATAGGTAGCCCCTACGACTCGAGTCAGGTTCGATGACAGATGTACCAATGAATCCTTACTGTCTCACTCACCCGCTGTCCAGACGTCGGCTGTTTACTTAGCATCGTCTGTTGTTTCATGAGGAACACCTGCTCGTCCTCTGATATTACCTCCGTGTCTCTGTGTATGAGCTGTGCACAGAAACTTACGTTTCAAAGCAGCAACCAGATTGATTGATTGATAATTTTATTTTCACATGGTAACATACTTAGTTGTACACTATTTTAGATGGGCGAGCCATTCATGCATCATTTACATATCAATCATACAACTTATATTTACATTTTTGTAGGATTAAAAATAAACAAATTTAAATCATAACATACATAAAATAAAATAGATAAAAACAGAGAATATTTAAAATGGTGGTGTAGCACTCAAATATTTGTAATGTGATATAAGATGCTGATTTACAAAATTATTGATAATTTAATGAACAATTCAGACACTACACTAACTTGTAGATGGGTCTGTGTCAATAACAGATCCACAAAAAAGCTATTTCATCAGTATAGTTACTAGCTGCCACTGGCTCATCTATTAATGGGAGTATTTACAACAGAGCACAGTAAACACCTTTCTAATGAGATTATCATCAAGAACGAAGCATGCATACCCTTAATTACCAATGGCTTATAACATACTTAATGACAGTTACGACATATATGATGTACCCAGGTAAATGTTACCTGCAGCATAATAAAATGTCAAAGTCATTATCCTAACTCAATGCATATAGTCACTACAATTTGCCGGACTTCACAACATTTATAAACACTACTGTCGCCCGTTTCATTCTTACCACAGAAAACAACCGCTACTAATAACTGGATATTCTTTTGCTACCAAGTTTATCATTTACTTATTCCAAAACATAGCATAGGCATAAACTAAACAAAACACAAATAACAGACTTGCTAGATATTACCAAGACAGACTTGCCAATTTTACACCAAACAATCTATCAGCCTTGTACATATATACTATATATAACTGTTTCACAAGATCGCCAGTGCTCTTACCTTGTGCGTGCTGGGTCGAGAAATGATTTGTTCGTATGCATCATCAGGTTTCATAGACATCATGTTCTCATACAATATGCTAATCTTTTTTGTGTTATCCCAACCAGAAGGGCTGAAACGTGGGAACAGAGCAATGTGAGAGGAATGCTTTTAGCACCAGGAAACACAGTGTAAAGCTGTATTAAGATTAACATGACTCTGTACCTGTTGATGCAACCTTTTATCAGAACTACTCTGTCAGAGAACTACAATTCCCTGTATACTGACACGAGTGAACAGCCGAAATGCAGATAACCAGATACACTAATGATACAAATAATCAGTTTGATCACTAAAAATTTATTTTGTGGTTTAAAAAAATGTAATTTTAAATGTCCATGAATGAGCCAGCCAACACTCATTTTTTTATCTTTCAAATCAGAATCTCTGGACTGCCCAAATGTAGTGAGAGGGGACAGCAATTTTAACATTAGAGAAAACTCATCAAACAAAAGAAACAATATATTATATTCTGGTGCTCATAAATTTTTTTTTTTGTCTGCCATCGCATGAGGGGACCGTCAAACTGAGTTTACTCACACAAAGACAGTGTCTCTCTCGACGACAAATGCTGGTGAACTGAACGGGAAGGCATAGACTCGTTGCAGGAAGTAACGATGCAGCAGGTCGCAGTTCTTCTCTTCCTTCACAGACGTGTACACGAGGGCAGCACCGTCTAATAGGTCAAAGGTCAAGGAATACGAAGCGACACAATGACAGGAGATAACAGTGGCATACACTGCATACCACAGGTCTGGTCCAAGATGCGTTATGCTACTGTGGAAACGAAGAGGATTGAACAAGAGTGGTCTACACCTTATTTTTCACAAGAAAATATAGCAATATTAAAATGATTTGTAGGACTATTTCATATGATTGCGCCAAGTATTGTATATTGACTGGAAGCATCATGTTTTCAGGATCTAGCTCCTGGGCACCATTTCACTAAGATAATGAGCTCATGAGGTAAACCCAACAGAATCCATCATAGATTTTTATGAATGTTTTCAAAATGTATTTACCTATGATGCTTATTATGTCCATCATAAGCTAATTATTATGATCCATCAAACACTTTTCAACTACATTTGACTTATTTGCTCACTTGGTGATGAAAAAAAAGATCAGTTTTAAAGAGTGAAATCGCACGAGCTCATAAGAATCTTATTGAAACGGTAGCCTGGACACAAGGTTCTCTGTGCTAAATAAAATATACCATTATACAAGTATCCCCTTACAAGTATCCCCTTTCAAGCCTAAGCCACACATTCTGTGCATGCTGTGACTAAATGAAATTGTAAAACTTATGAGACCTTTGATAAAAGATTCAGTGCTTGTGTGTTTCCTGTACAACATTGTGCTTTGCTGTTAGCCTTCCTAATTAGTAACAAACTGGGTCCACCTCACAAACTGTAGATTCAAAGGTTAGTGTCGGTGTATCAAACAGTACAACATTGTGCTTTGCTGTTAGCCTTCCTAATTAGTAACAAACTGGGTCCACCTCACTAACTGTAGATTCAAAGGTTAGTGTCGGTGTGTCAAACAGTACAACATTGTCCTTTGCTGTTAGCCTTCCTAATTAGTAACAAACTGGGTCCACCTCACTAACTGTAGATTCAAAGGTTAGTGTCGGTGTGTCAAACAGTACAACATTGTCCTTTGCTGTTAGCCTTCCTAATTAGTAACAAACTGGGTCCACCTCACAAACTGTAGATTCAAAGGTTAGTGTCGGTGTGTCAAACAGTACAACATTGTCCTTTGCTGTTAGCCTTCCTAATTAGTAACAAACTGGGTCCACCTCACAAACTGTAGATTCAAAGGTTAGTGTCGGTGTGTCAAACAGTACAACATTGTCCTTTGCTGTTAGCCTTCCTAATTAGTAACAAACTGGGTCCACCTCACTAACTGTAGATTCAAAGGTTAGTGTCGGTGTGTCAAACAGTACAACATTGTCCTTTGCTGTTAGCCTTCCTAATTAGTAACAAACTGGGTCCACCTCACAAACTGTAGATTCAAAGGTTAGTGTCGGTGTATCAAACAGTACAACATTGTCCTTTGCTGTTAGCCTTCCGAATTAGTAACAAACTGGGTCCACCTCACTAACTGTACATTCAAAGGTTAGTGTCGGTGTATCAAACAGTACAACATTGTCCTTTGCTGTTAGCCTTCCTAATTAGTAACAAACTGGGTCCACCTCACTAACTGTAGATTCAAAGGTTAGTGTCGGTGTGTCAAACAGTACAACATTGTCCTTTGCTGTTAGCCTTCCTAATTAGTAACAAACTGGGTCCACCTCACTAACTGTACATTCAAAGGTTAGTGTCGGTGTGTCAAACAGTACAACATTGTCCTTTGCTGTTAGCCTTCCTAATTAGTAACAAACTGGGTCCACCTCACTAACTGTACATTCAAAGGTTAGTGTCGTTGTGTCAAACAGTACAACATTGTCCTTTGCTGTTAGCCTTCCTAATTAGTAACAAACTGGGTCCACCTCACTAATTGTACATTCAAAGGTTAGTGTCGGTGTATCAAACAGTACAACATTGTCCTTTGCTGTTAGCCTTCCTAATTAGTAACAAACTGGGTCCACCTCACTAACTGTAGATTCAAAGGTTAGTGTCGGTGTGTCAAACAGTACAACATTGTCCTTTGCTGTTAGCCTTCCTAATTAGTAACAAACTGGGTCCACCTCACAAACTGTAGATTCAAAGGTTAGTGTCGGTGTATCAAACAGTACAACATTGTCCTTTGCTGTTAGCCTTCCTAATTAGTAACAAACTGGGTCCACCTCACAAACTGTACATTCAAAGGTTAGTGTCGGTGTATCAAACAGTACAACATTGTCCTTTGCTGTTAGCCTTCCTAATTAGTAACAAACTGGGTCCACCTCACTAACTGTAGATTCAAAGGTTAGTGTCGGTGTGTCAAACAGTACAACATTGTCCTTTGCTGTTAGCCTTCCTAATTAGTAACAAACTGGGTCCACCTCACTAACTGTAGATTCAAAGGTTAGTGTCGGTGTGTCAAACAGTACAACATTGTCCTTTGCTGTTAGCCTTCCTAATTAGTAACAAACTGGGTCCACCTCACAAACTGTAGATTCAAAGGTTAGTGTCGGTGTGTCAAACAGTACAACATTGTCCTTTGCTGTTAGCCTTCCTAATTAGTAACAAACTGGGTCCACCTCACAAACTGTAGATTCAAAGGTTAGTGTCGGTGTGTCAAACAGTACAACATTGTCCTTTGCTGTTAGCCTTCCTAATTAGTAACAAACTGGGTCCACCTCACTAACTGTAGATTCAAAGGTTAGTGTCGGTGTGTCAAACAGTACAACATTGTCCTTTGCTGTTAGCCTTCCTAATTAGTAACAAACTGGGTCCACCTCACAAACTGTAGATTCAAAGGTTAGTGTCGGTGTATCAAACAGTACAACATTGTCCTTTGCTGTTAGCCTTCCGAATTAGTAACAAACTGGGTCCACCTCACTAACTGTACATTCAAAGGTTAGTGTCGGTGTATCAAACAGTACAACATTGTCCTTTGCTGTTAGCCTTCCTAATTAGTAACAAACTGGGTCCACCTCACTAACTGTAGATTCAAAGGTTAGTGTCGGTGTGTCAAACAGTACAACATTGTCCTTTGCTGTTAGCCTTCCTAATTAGTAACAAACTGGGTCCACCTCACTAACTGTACATTCAAAGGTTAGTGTCGGTGTATCAAACAGTACAACATTGTCCTTTGCTGTTAGCCTTCCTAATTAGTAACAAACTGGGTCCACCTCACTAACTGTAGATTCAAAGGTTAGTGTCGGTGTGTCAAACAGTACAACATTGTCCTTTGCTGTTAGCCTTCCTAATTAGTAACAAACTGGGTCCACCTCACAAACTGTAGATTCAAAGGTTAGTGTCGGTGTATCAAACAGTACAACATTGTCCTTTGCTGTTAGCCTTCCTAATTAGTAACAAACTGGGTCCACCTCACAAACTGTACATTCAAAGGTTAGTGTCGGTGTATCAAACAGTACAACATTGTCCTTTGCTGTTAGCCTTCCTAATTAGTAACAAACTGGGTCCACCTCACTAACTGTAGATTCAAAGGTTAGTGTCGGTGTGTCAAACAGTACAACATTGTCCTTTGCTGTTAGCCTTCCTAATTAGTAACAAACTGGGTCCACCTCACTAACTGTAGATTCAAAGGTTAGTGTCGGTGTGTCAAACAGTACAACATTGTCCTTTGCTGTTAGCCTTCCTAATTAGTAACAAACTGGGTCCACCTCACAAACTGTAGATTCAAAGGTTAGTGTCGGTGTGTCAAACAGTACAACATTGTCCTTTGCTGTTAGCCTTCCTAATTAGTAACAAACTGGGTCCACCTCACAAACTGTAGATTCAAAGGTTAGTGTCGGTGTATCAAACAGTACAACATTGTCCTTTGCTGTTAGCCATCCGAATTAGTAACAAACTGGGTCCACCTCACTAACTGTACATTCAAAGGTTAGTGTCGGTGTATCAAACAGTACAACATTGTCCTTTGCTGTTAGCCTTCCTAATTAGTAACAAACTGGGTCCACCTCACTAACTGTAGATTCAAAGGTTAGTGTCGGTGTATCAAACAGTACAACATTGTCCTTTGCTGTTAGCCTTCCTAATTAGTAACAAACTGGGTCCACCTCACTAACTGTACATTCAAAGGTTAGTGTCGGTGTGTCAAACAGTACAACATTGTCCTTTGCTGTTAGCCTTCCTAATTAGTAACAAACTGGGTCCACCTCACTAACTGTACATTCAAAGGTTAGTGTCGGTGTGTCAAACAGTACAACATTGTCCTTTGCTGTTAGCCTTCCTAATTAGTAACAAACTGGGTCCACCTCACTAATTGTACATTCAAAGGTTAGTGTCGGTGTATCAAACAGTACAACATTGTCCTTTGCTGTTAGCCTTCCTAATTAGTAACAAACTGGGTCCACCTCACTAACTGTAGATTCAAAGGTTAGTGTCGGTGTATCAAACAGTACAACATTGTCCTTTGCTGTTAGCCTTCCTAATTAGTAACAAACTGGGTCCACCTCACTAACTGTACATTCAAAGGTTAGTGTCGGTGTGTCAAACAGTACAACATTGTCCTTTGCTGTTAGCCTTCCTAATTAGTAACAAACTGGGTCCACCTCACTAACTGTACATTCAAAGGTTAGTGTCGGTGTGTCAAACAGTACAACATTGTCCTTTGCTGTTAGCCTTCATAATTAGTAACAAACTGGGTCCACCTCACTAACTGTACATTCAAAGGTTAGTGTCGGTGTGTCAAACAGTACAACATTGTCCTTTGCTGTTAGCCTTCCTAATTAGTAACAAACTGGGTCCACCTCACTAACTGTACATTCAAAGGTTAGTGTCGGTGTGTCAAACAGTACAACATTGTCCTTTGCTGTTAGCCTTCCTAATTAGTAACAAACTGGGTCCACCTCACTAGCTGTACATTCAAAGGTTAGTGTCGGTGTGTCAAACAGTACAACATTGTCCTTTGCTGTTAGCCTTCCTAATTAGTAACAAACTGGGTCCACCTCACTAACTGTAGATTCAAAGGTTAGTGTCGGTGTATCAAACAGTACAACATTGTCCTTTGTTGTTAGCCTTCCTAATTAGTAACAAACTGGGTCCACCTCACTAACTGTACATTCAAAGGTTAGTGTCGGTGTGTCAAACAGTACAACATTGTCCTTTGCTGTTAGCCTTCCTAATTAGTACCAAACTGGGTCCACCTCACTAACTGTAGATTCAAAGGTTAGTGTCGGTGTGTCAAACAGTACAACATTGTCCTTTGCTGTTAGCCTTCCTAATTAGTAACAAACTGGGTCCACCTCACTAACTGTACATTCAAAGGTTAGTGTCGGTGTGTCAAACAGTACAACATTGTCCTTTGCTGTTAGCCTTCCTAATTAGTACCAAACTGGGTCCACCTCACTAACTGTAGATTCAAAGGTTAGTGTCGGTGTGTCAAACAGTACAACATTGTCCTTTGCTGTTAGCCTTCCTAATTAGTAACAAACTGGGTCAACCTCACTAACTGTAGATTCAAAGGTTAGTGTCGGTGTGTCAAACAGTACAACATTGTCCTTTGCTGTTAGCCTTCCTAATTAGTAACAAACTGGGTCCACCTCACTAACTGTACATTCAAATGATAGTGTCGGTGTATCAAACTGTATATATACAATTTATCATTCCATAGAAGTTTAAATTATTAACTTTATCAAAAACTGTTAGCACCCTGTGTGACTTAATCAATTATAAAAATCCCAAAATGAACGAACAAACCATTGTCTACAAAGTATACATTCTAAAACGTTATACCAATATACATTGTGCTACACATTTAAAAATAAACCTACAAAGAACAGTCAACATGAATCAGGCAGTAATATCCCGTTTAGCAATAAAATACACCAAAACACATGAAATGGTGAAAGGATACATTTTAAACAAAATTTCCTAACATGTTGCTGTATGAAATCAAAGTGTTCCTCCCGAAAGTCGTTCTCTTTTTCTAGCGTTGAGATAGCGTCACTCTAGAATAAACATATCACATCATATTTTTACATTCTAAATACAGCATTTGTTGTAATAACATCAGATTAAACAAGGCCATTGTGAAGATAAATCACATTCTATCACAATGCTTGACACTGGTGTGATTTAAACTGTCCTAAGTGTATAAATTAGTCATATAACTTTTTAGGTTGATACATTTCCTGATAAACAACTGTGTAACGAACATTAAACAATGTCTGCATTTCACAGAGCCAAACAACAAAATATCAGTGTACAGGTATTTGAGCTCGCTGTACAATTTAATATTTGCCCGAGTTGTCATTTCAAATAATGTTAACAAGTACTTAAAACTAATAAATACAACGTAAATTTGAATTAGGAAAAAACGAGCTTCTTTAAAATGTAATATTCAATTATACCTTTGTTATGACAACAATGATAGGAATTCCAAGATTATGCGTGAGTGTGTCTTCTCCAAGAGGCAGTAAGACTTTTTCATCTGAACCAGAAGTGCGCATGCCGACAGGCCCGGTGCCTCGCCACGACTGTGACGTCTCATCATCAGGCTCCATGTACTCCTGGAAGTGACGTGCCACTGAAACATGGGCACTAACACGTCAGTCACCAAACACGTCAGTCACCAAACACACGTCAGCCACCAAACACACGTCAGTCACCAAACACACGTCAGTCATGTTGATTACACAAAACTATACAGCGGAACCTGACTATTAGGGTCACCCACAGGACTGGGCAAGTGACCCTAGTAGCGAGGTGACCTTAATACTGAATATGGGCACTGAAGGGAATTGGGAAAATTGGTCAGATGCATGTTATTTCAATAGAAATGCATATTAAGCAAACACAGTGTTAATGTCATGTGCAGTGTGTACTTATGGATAGAGTTACAGGGTGAACTTGCTTTTTCTAAAATGTTAAGTAATGTATAGAGAGCACAAGATGTAATATGATTTAGTAAAACCACATAATTTATTTATGTATGCAACTGTAGATACAGCTGTATATACAGAACAAAACACAATTATCTCCCAGAAGCTACGTAAGCTCTACGACAAGTTAGCTCTATCGCACTGTACTGTAGTCATTCATGCAAGTATCCCCCCCCCCGAGTTGATAGTTTGTTGGTTCATACAGGCCGATTCGATCATTATTATCGATCAAATCAAGAAACTTCCTCGTTTTTCAAAATTTTCCCCATTTGGAATCAGCCGGTATCGAATCGTTCAGCCAACTGCCGATGGCTTCTGCCATTGCTATCTCTGATAAAATCTATTTTTGTTTGTAAATTCAACTCGTTCCTAACACGTCTTTTCAATTCTGCTTCCATTTCGTATACACCAGTAATAATCAATTCATAAATCATACTGTAGTCTTCCTTTATTGGCAAATTTGCCGTCATTGTATGTTTTTCCACGTTAATTTACTCCAATAGAGCTCTTCGGTCATTAAGCAAATAATCATGCACCTAAAAGCCAACGCCATATTGGCAGTGTAGAAGATCATGTTTTTCTGTAAATCTACTCATCCGCAAAGAATTTAAGTTCAAAGTGATACGTACTTAAGATGACTGAGGGTCTTGCTTCTTTCATTATTTTCCGAGGTTTACTGGTTTCTGCGTAAATACGCCAAGATCATGGCTTCTAACTGCTATTGACATTGTTGACGGCGACTTTGAGTCTGACAGAGGGATGGTTGGCCGGCTGGCCAGCGCTGCGAAACGGATTGTAGCTGCTCGCCCATGACTGACCGTAATTGCGTAGTTTATCTATGGGTAATCTGGCAGTTTTGCACTAAGTTACTGACCGTATTCCCGAATAGCAACCTTACTAGCAGGACTAATGTCATATTCTTTACTATGAAAATTATTTGGGACTGACCCAACGTGACCATAATTGCAAGGTGACCCTACCACTGAGGTGACCCTATACTGAGATTTGACTGTATATTATGAGCAAAATGCTGTGTGAATAATGTGTCATAATTATAGTATATTATTGTCAATTAACTATTATTCATTCAATTAAATGTTATTGTCAATTAACTATTATTCTCTATTCTTATTAATTATAATTAAACTATATTATTCTCAAGGCTTGCAATGTTTTAAATGCATTCATTGCTCTATTTATGGCATGCAACAAAACACAGGACAGGACTTTACTACAAAAAGACAGATACACTGATTAACAAAAACTCTTCTCCTGTCATCACAACAGTTCAACCAGCAGACTTACAGCAGTCCTCCATGTTCCTGCGCTGTTCTGGGGGCACCTTCAGACGGTCTATGTGCGTTGCGAGAACTTCAGCCCACTTCTCTAGAGATTCCATGAGACTCCATGGTTGTGCCATGGATGCGACCAGCAGCACACACGTGTCGCTGACATTCTCCTCTGTCAGCGCAAACTTGAGCAGCCCTCGGTGATGCAAGTCTCCGTCCAAGATCCACACCCCCAGCCTTGTGTGATCTACACAGGCACAAACTCAGTAATCACACACTCGAATATGAAAATTGTACTGACCATGACACTGCACTTTCATCATCCTTTTTGGAAAAGATATCACAGACAAGATTTTTCTTCCATGGCAGGAACTGATTTACAATATTCAACTATTTTCTGCCAGGTTGCAGTACATGTGCTCTCTGTGGAACAATTGCTTATATGCATCAAAAGTTATTTTGTTCAATAGTACACCAACACACCATTTTGAGCAATGCCTAAATTGTAAGACAGCTTACATTGGCCTCACATGTGTATGCAGGGCTGAGTCCAATTATGTAATTGTAACTGATTACAGCAAAATTGTGTAATTGTAACTGATTATGGTTTCGAATTTTTTTAAAATTGTAATTGTTATATTTTGTATAATTGAACATTTATTTATATTACAATCAATTACAGTATGTTCCATATCACAAACTTCCAGAACAAACGTCAATAAAAATATAATTTAAGTCTCACATGAGTTGAAAACCAAGACTAATAATAACACCTGCTTATATAATCAAACAAGTGCACCAGAAAAGGTCTCCCTTTTAAACAAAACTATAGGTTGTACTGTAGGCTTTTGTATACTTTACTGTAGCCTTTTGTATACTTTACTTTAGGCTTTTGTATACTTTACTGTAGGCTTTTGTATACTTTACTGTAGGCTTTTGTATACTTTACTGTAGGCTTTTGTATACTTTACTGTAGGCTTTTGTATACTTTTCACATTGTGGGATTTTTTCTGTAGGGATTATGTCTTAGATTCACAAATTACATGTTGATCAGGGTGTGTGTGTGTGTGTGTATATATATATATATATATATATATATATATATATATATATATATATATATATATATATATATATATATATATATATATATCAATTGGTAACAGCCAGAAAGCAATAAGAAATGCACAATGGCTAAGCTGGTATTCAAACAACACGGAAAGACCTCTAGCCTTATATTGCTTCAGAAAATATCAGCTCAGTGAAACATTGCAGAGTTAGCAAGCTAATTACACCCCTTGTGTTGTGGTGGACTGGGGACAGGTCAGGTGGCAAGGATGGTTTATATGGCCTCTCTCCCCATTCCCAACTCACACAAAGCAAAGGGCAGGCAAATTAAGAATGTTAGCTTAGAGCAGGAGCTCAAAGTAAACACATCATAACCTTTTATTAGTATTAATACACTTAAGGGGACACGCTCTCCTAAAAATCTATTTTTTTTCGATTTTTATTTATTTTTTGGTCATTTTCTTTTTTTGTCATATTAATATATTATTATTATCTAACTGTCGATCTGTGTGTTTTATACATATGAATAAATTCTCCAAATGCAATAAAAACGAACATTTATAACAGGCCCATTGTCTTGGTGTGATAATCTTGCGCAACCGCGATCGAAAAATACGACACTTTTGACGGCCGCATGCTCCGCCATCTTTGTCAACACCCCAACATATTTGGTATCCACGTGTAGCTTCACTTTCGCAGTGCATCATGGTAGCAGTGGTTCTGTAAAATCCCTGGTAGATTTTGAGCATTTTGACCTAGAAGAGGACCTCCTGTGGAGCGATGGCGTCGCTACGATTGGTCAACAACGGACACACCCCCCCAGTGGGGCGCGCTGATTGGCTGTCGGCCGGGAAAGCCGTCACAAAGGAAATTCCCTTCTCCGTTCGCCATTGCTGGTTTTTTCACTTCGCGTCGTATTATTGTATTTTACGGAAGATGTCCGGAAGATACTGGAAATCCAAGCGGTCGTTTGGTACGAAGCCGATATCTAGATGCCGACAGTTGAGTTTAGCACGGTCAGTGATCCGCAAACGAGAGAAAGGCGACAGTGAAGCTGACACGAGTGCCGATGCACCCGTGGCTGGACACAGTGTCAGTGCTGGACCACTTCAGCTTGAGGCTGAACCTGAGCAGATGCCCTCGTCGACAGAACTTGACGTACGTATAAGCTGTCATTGTTTGCATCAGGTTGTTATGCATAATATTTTCTGGCAACTAATGTCTTGCCAACTTGGAATACCTGAAGGCTGAATATTATCCAGGCACCGACATTCAAAGAAGCCATAAAACTAGGCTAATTTATTAAGTCACACTGTCAGTGACACTGTAATATGAATATATGTATGTTTACTTTTTCAATTTTGCAAACATTCATGTCTGTATTATTATACTATGGTATATACCTGATTATCTATGTTGTCTGTTATACTATTGTCATGTTAGACATAAAAATTATTACAGAAATGACAATGCCAATTGGCCTAGCATAAAACCTGTGCCTGTTTTATTGATGTCAATGATTACTGTCCAGCTCATCTGACTGTTAGTTTTTATATTATGTTAATTGTCATATGTACAATCTAATAACAAATAATTTTCCATGCAGGCTGATTCTGAGCTGGAGCCCCCTCAGCCATCAACATCTGCAACCACAACCCCCACCTCTGCTACCAAGCGAAAGTTTGGATACCGGCAGGGACTGCCACTGCGTGAACGCATCAGTGCTGCTGAGCGACGTCGACACCCCATCGAGACATCATTTGTTCGGTGCAGCATGCTGTCAGCGCTGGTGAAGGGCCTGGCGTGTCGAGAGTGCAGTGAGCCGACATTGAAGATCCGTGCTATCGACCGTCGCCTCGGCCTTGTGTGTCTGTTCGAGACGTACTGCACTACGTGTGGGGCAGTGCTGAACTCGACGCTGTCGTCCGACCGGATCGATGAAGAGAAAGCCGGTAACGTCCCTTTTGTCGTCGTCCGCCAGGCTGTGGCAGCAACCATGGACATGGGCTTGGGCCATGCAGGACTTGTGAAGCTGTGCCGCTTCATGGACATGGAGCCCCTGCAGCACAAGTCCTACTCGAGGCACGTGAAGGCTGTCACTGCTGCCAACATGGGCATCGCTTCAGGAGAGCGACTCATCGCATCAGCCAAGAAGGCCGATAGAAAGCGGCTCCACGAAGCTGAGCGGCAGGCTGAAGCTTCGACAAAAACTATGCGACAGGCTCGCATGACTACTCGTGCAGCCAGTGCCGAAGCTTCAGCCAGTGACTATGCCGCTGGTGAATTCTAGCTGGTGAATTCTAGCTGTGATGGTGTTGTAACACCTATTGTTGTGTGGCTTCAATTGAACTTTGAACTTTTAGAAAGACAATCAACTGGAAAAAGACAGTTTGTAGTTTTAGTCGTGCAGTACCATTGTGTAATGATAATGGTCACATATTTTTGGTGTCTCGTCTAATTTTTATACATATTTTCACACAACCAAATGATGAACAGTATATATCATTGGAAAGACAATCAACTGTAGAAGCTTTGTGTGAACTGTTATCACTGCAGTTCTGTTTTTACCTACGAAATTTTTTATTGGAAGGTTGACAAACTTCAATGCCATTTTTCTCAATAAAATGTTTTTTGCCGATGAGCAATCTCTTATTTTGTCTAACTCGGCTATTTATCAACAGAATCCTTTGATATTTTCAGCATTTCCCATCAAGATAATGGGCTAGACTATGACAGTCTTATATTTTAGATACAGCATTTGGATTACATGTAATATAATGACTTTGATGAAATGTTGACTTTCGAAAAATAGCAAAGATTGAAAAATTCATAAAAAATTTGTTTGGAAAGTAACAAAAAAACCAGACTGTCATAGTCTGCCCTTTTATGTATTCTATTAGTGTGCCAAGTTTGAATGAATTTGGTCTATCCGTTTTCCAGATATGTCCATCGCTGTGAATGAACCAAAATTAAAGTAGGGGGCGACCCCACCGCCACCTGGTGGACCATAAAAATTTTAATAAATAGGTGTAATTGTTTTTATGTATAACTAATGTTATCCTAAAATTTCAGTAAGTTAGGTTGAAAAATAACGAAAGTAGAATCGAGGAGATCGCTGTGCCTTAACGTTTGTGTGAACCAACAAGGACATTGTTTAGAATGCAATCAAAAGTCTGAGAAACGATTGACTGACTGGATGTTATTATTGTTTCTAACGTACAGGCCTGCTAACATGTATATATTTTATATAATAAAAATATGTTTTAAATGGATGTCTTTTTATTTAGTATAATTCAAAGTCACAATTCAACAAAATGTACAAACATTACCGTTATATTTGTTTATCAATTGTGTAAAAAATATTGAAATTCAGCAAGATGTGCAAAAATATATAATTAACAAATGCTGAATATATTTGGTTCCACATAATGTAATTGTAATTGAAACAGTGTAATTGTTATTGTAATTAATTTGAAAAATTATGAGTGTAATTGTAATTGAAATAAAAAAATTAATGTAATTGTAACTGATAATTTTCTGTAATTGGACCCACCGGTGTGTATGAGAACTATTAAATAGTTTAATTAAATCAACTACATCCAGGGATCGATCTGGGAAGTGGCCTTGTGTCATTGTCGCATCATATTTTTAAATGCTGCATTGTTCTTTGCAGTGTGTGCCCTAGTGACGCATATGTATATAAGAGCGATATATCTGAGAGAATTAAAGTGCAGTGTTCGACCGCAAACGCGCACGTTACGATTTCAGTACCGCATTAATATTTTATCCAGAGTCGCGACAGAGAATTGTATTTATCTGAGATTTTCATCGTTTTGCCACTTGGATGGTACATCATTTATCCACTAGGTATGGTATGTCATTTGTCCACTAAGGTGAACATATAGTGTTCCCCTAACTTGTCGCTCATCGAGCCACATGCAGTAATGATGTCGCCCCAAAAAAGACCAATTCCTTTACCTTCACAAGGTACCTTAGTTGGATGGGCTAAAAAGAGACAAACAATAGCTGAGACTGTTGTTGCTGAAACAATTTTGAAAACTGACAACGTGCCCGAGAGAGTGCTGAGACCGGTGACATTGGGGACAATGTCGACGACGTTGACAAAAGAAGTGTTGCTGTTGACAAGACACAGCCTGTTTTTGTTAAGTCATTTCCAACAGTAGTGGCGTGACCATGAAACGTGGGACAGACTCAGTACTTTGTTTTGTTACAGTATGATCACTTGCCTAATATGCAATGAACTGTAATGTTCACAATTACCATGTTATGCAAAGCGACCATATTATGCAAATTAATTGCACTTTTATTAAATTAATTTGGGGCACATAAAATTTAAAAAAGGCACAGCTATGCCTCTGATGTGGCCGAAGGGTACATGTGTCTTTCCAGATCGATCCCTGTACATCACAACAACAAGTACCAAAATATGTTTGTTTACATTATAATGACTTAATCAAACAAAGTTATGGTGATAATAAAGGCTTTGTAAATTCCAATTTACCTACCATGTTTCCCCCTTAAATTTATATAGTGTTTTAGTTAACACAGAAAATGTATAGCATTGAATGGGAGGTGAAAGTGATATTAGCTGTGAGTAACAAAGTGTAACTATGTTTACCATCTCTGTAGTCGTCTTTCACATCTAGGTACATGTATTCAAGTCCAGACCCCTTCTTTGGCTCTTCGTTGCCCTGAAGCTTTGCCATCAGGGTTGTCTTGCCACTCTCATTCTCTCCTACAAAACATAACAACATAGATACCACCCAGAAAACATAACAACATAGATACCACCCAGAAAACATAACAACATAGATACCACCCAGAAAACATAACAACATAGATACCACCCAGAAAACATAACAACATAGATACCACCCACAAAACAATGTATGTTTGACATTGAATCTTTACAATTGTCAGCAACTGCAAACAATTACGACATAGAACTGCCTACAGTTCGCTGAAATCCAAATCACAGTAACACAGTAACAAAATGCTTAAAACATTTAGTTGTAAATGTGACTCAGAATTTTTTTTTTTTAAATTCAAGACAAATCCTTTAGATTTATTGGATCTCATTATTTTATGATTCAACCGATTAAAAATATTATAGGCTGTGGCTGCTATGGTGCTGAAATTATTGTAAGCTACAGGGCACTGTTGTGAAAGTGCTCGTTTACAAAGAGTTGTACAAAAGCCATATAACAAAAACTGATGGGATTATTATTACAGGAATGTATATTTATTCTGCTTTATTTCCACTGGGATATTTCCACTACACTACAGTGACTACACAGTATTACCTACTGGCTTCAATGAGCATATTAATCAAAATGTTATGTTGTTGTAAATCATCCAGGCCATAAATCAATATAGAATCCTTACAATTTACAGTGACAATGACATCTTAATAATGTCCTAACAATGATTACATCATAATAATCCACAAGCATCACAGGACAATTGATGAAATTACTTTACATGTGCTAGCTGCAGCATTAGCAGCAATATGAAAACTTGTCTGTATCTAGCTGCTTAATAATTGTGGTAATTCCTAATGATCTTGGTGTAGCTGCCAGCCACTTTGGCAGACAGGTTTCCAGTGGAGACTAAGGCAAATATGCAGCAACACTGCAGTAGCTCATAGCCTGACTTGTCATGCTCCATTACAGCACAACAGAGTGCAGGCAACATGTAACCAATTGACATATCTTAGTCTGCTTGATGAGGGCAACAACAGTGCTAGCAGATAAAACAGGCTTGACATAGACAATTACCTTTAATATGTCACATGCATGCATTTGCAGACGACAGTATACTAGACTCAGTGAGAATTCACATTGTTGATATCCTGACTGTTGATTGGCAAAAATCTTCCATACAAACAACAACCTTCAGTGGTGACTACAAGACCTGGACACACAATTATACATGCCAATTCTTACGGACAAAGTATTATGGGCATAGGAGTTATTCCTTACAGTTTTGTACATCCTAATTAAGCATTTGTTTAACAATGCGATATGGCCCACATTTATTAAATGACACGAGAAAAACAGATCATCAGTTGAAAACATGTCCGAAGGACAACTCTTGAGAACCTTAGCTGTGCACAGTCAGCCAAAGTCTCGTAAGATCCATTCAACATATCCCAGTTACTGACCACAATGGAAATAAGTGTTTGTACTTTCTTGTGCCATCCTTATATTTTAATGTACATTTTTATGTATATTTGATGTATGTACAAATCTCATTTTATACTGAATAAATCAATCACGAGCTTTATATTTTGCTACACACTATAGCACGAACACACATGCATCTGAGCCTGCACCAGATTTGGAGTCAATAGCATAATATCAATTCCAATTCCATACTAATTACAGCATAACAATTCTACCTCAAAAATGCCAATTCCAAATAACAGTGCAAGTCTATGAGAATAAAGCAACCATAGACATACTCAATGCCAAACAATAACACTATGAGAACAAAGCAACCATAGACATACTCAATACCAAACAATAACACTGAGAACAGAGCAACCACAGACATACTCAATACCAAACAATAACACTGAGAACAGAGCAACCACAGACATACTCAATACCAAACAATAACACTGAGAACAGAGCAACCACAGACATACTCACTACCAAACAATAACACTGAGAACAGAGCAACCACAGACATACTCACTACCAAACAATAACACTATGAGAACAAAGCAACCACAGACATACTCAATACCAAACAATAACACTATGAGAACAGAGCAACCACAGACATACTCAATACCAAACAATAACACTATAAGAACAAAGCAACCACAGACATACTCAATACCAAACAATAACACTATGAGAACAGAGCAACCACAGACATACTCAATACCAAACAATAACACTATGAGAACAGAGCAACCACAGACATACTCAATACCAAACAATAACACTGAGAACAGAGCAACCACAGACATACTCAATACCAAACAATAACACTGAGAACAGAGCAACCACAGACATACTCAATACCAAACAATAACACTGAGAACAGAGCAACCACAGACATACTCACTACCAAACAATAACACTGAGAACAGAGCAACCACAGACATACTCACTACCAAACAATAACACTATGAGAACAAAGCAACCACAGACATACTCAATACCAAACAATAACACTGAGAACAAAGCAACCACATACATACTCAATGCCAAACAATAACACTATGAGAACAGAGCAACCACAGACATACTCAATACCAAACAATAACACTGAGAAAAGAGCAACCACAGACATACTCAATACCAAACAATAACACTGAGAACAAAGCAACCACAGACATACTCAATGCCAAACAATAACACTATGAGAACAGAGCAACCACAGACATACTCAATACCAAACAATAACACTATGAGAACAAAGCAACCACAGACATACTCAATACCAAACAATAACACTATGAGAACAGAGCAACCACAGACATACTCAATACCAAACAATAACACTGAGAACAGAGCAACCACAGACATACTCAATACCAAACAATAACACTGAGAACAGAGCAACCACAGACATACTCAATACCAAACAATAACATTGAGAACAAAGCAACCACAGACATACTCAATACCAAACAATAACACTGAGAACAGAGCAACCATAGACATACTCAATACCAAACAATAACACTATGAGAACAGAGCAACCACAGACATACTCAATACCAAACAATAACACTGAGAACAGAGCAACCACAGACATACTCAATACCAAACAATAACACTGAGAACAGAGCAACCACAGACATACTCAATACCAAACAATAACACTATGAGAACAAAGCAACCATAGACATACTCAATACCAAACAATAACACTGAGAACAGAGCAACCACAGACATACTCAATGCCAAACAATAACACTTAGAACAGAGCAACCACAGACATACTCAATGCCAAACAATAACACTATGAGAACAGAGCAACCACAGACATACTCAATACCAAACAATAACACTGAGAACAGAGCAACCACAGACATACTCAATACCAAACAATAACACTGAGAATAGAGCAACCACAGACATACTCAATACCAAACAATAACACTATGAGAACGGAGCAACCACAGACATACTCAATACCAAACAATAACACTGAGAACAGAGCAACCACAGACATACTCAATACCAAACAATAACACTGAGAACAGAGCAACCACAGACATACTCAATACCAAACAATAACACTATGAGAACAGAGCAACCACAGACATACTCAATACCAAACAATAACACTGAGAACAGAGCAACCACAGACATACTCAATGCCAAACAATAACACTGAGGACAGAGCAACCACAGACATACTCAATACCAAACAATAACATTATGAGAACAGAGCAACCACAGACATACTCAATACCAAACAATAACACTGAGAACAGAGCAACCACAGACATACTCAATGCCAAACAATAACACTATGAGAACAGAGCAACCACAGACATACTCAATACCAAACAATAACACTGAGAACAGCGCAAACACAGACATACTCAATACCAAACAATAACACTGAGAACAGAGCAACCACAGACATACTCAATGCCAAACAATAACACTATGAGAACAGAGCAACCACAGACATACTCAATACCAAACAATAACACTATGAGAACAGAGCAACCACAGACATACTCAATACCAAACAATAACACTATGAGAACAGAGCAACCACAGACATACTCAATACCAAACAATAACACTGAGAACAGAGCAACCACAGACATACTCAATACCAAACAATAACACTGAGAACAGAGCAACCACAGACATACTCAATACCAAACAATAACACTATGAGAACAGAGCAACCACAGACATACTCAATACCAAACAATAACACTGAGAACAGAGCAACCACAGACATACTCAATACCAAACAATAACACTGAGAACAGAGCAACCACAGACATACTCAATACCAAACAATAACATTATGAGAACAGAGCAACCACAGACATACTCAATACCAAACAATAACACTGAGAACAGAGCAACCACAGACATACTCAATACCAAACAATAACACTGAGAACAGAGCAACCACAGACATACTCAATGCCAAACAATAACACTATGAGAACAGAGCAACCACAGACATACTCAATACCAAACAATAACACTATGAGAACAGAGCAACCACAGACATACTCAATACCAAACAATAACACTATGAGAACAGAGCAACCACAGACATACTCAATACCAAACAATAACACTGAGAACAGAGCAACCACAGACATACTCAATACCAAACAATAACACTGAGAACAAAGCAACCACAGACATACTCAATGCCAAACAATAACACTATGAGAACAGAGCAACCACAGACATACTCAATACCAAACAATAACACTATGAGAACAAAGCAACCACAGACATACTTAATACCAAACAATAACACTATGAGAACAGAGCAACCACAGACATACTCAATACCAAACAATAACACTGAGAACAGAGCAACCACAGACATACTCAATACCAAACAATAACACTGAGAACAGAGCAACCATAGACATACTCAATACCAAACAATAACACTATGAGAACAGAGCAACCACAGACATACTCAATACCAAACAATAACACTGAGAACAGAGCAACCACAGACATACTCAATACCAAACAATAACACTATGAGAACAGAGCAACCACATACATACTCAATACCAAACAATAACACTGAGAACAGAGCAACCACAGACATACTCAATACCAAACAATAACACTATGAGAACGGAGCAACCACATACATACTCAATACCAAACAATAACACTATGAGAACAAAGCAACCATAGACATACTCAATACCAAACAATAACACTGAGAACAGAGCAACCACAGACATACTCAATGCCAAATAATAACACTATGAGAACAAAGCAACCATAGACATTCTCAATGCCAAATAATAACACTGAGAACAAAGCAACCACAGACATACTCAATACCAAACAATAACACTGAGAACAAAGCAACCATAGACATACTCAATGCCAAATAATAACACTATGAGAACAAAGCAACCATAGACATTCTCAATGCCAAATCATAACACTGAGAACAGAGCAACCACAGACATACTCAATACCAAACAATAACACTATGAGAACGGAGCAACCACATACATACTCAATACCAAACAATAACACTATGAGAACAAAGCAACCATAGACATACTCAATACCAAACAATAACACTGAGAACAGAGCAACCACAGACATACTCAATACCAAACAATAACACTATGAGAACGGAGCAACCACATACATACTCAATACCAAACAATAACACTATGAGAACAAAGCAACCATAGACATACTCAATACCAAACAATAACACTGAGAACAGAGCAACCACAGACATACTCAATACCAAACAATAACACTATGAGAACGGAGCAACCACATACATACTCAATACCAAACAATAACACTATGAGAACAAAGCAACCATAGACATACTCAATACCAAACAATAACACTATGAGAACAAAGCAACCACAGACATACTCAATACCAAACAATAACACTGAGAACAGAGCAACCACAGACATACTCAATACCAAACAATAACACTATGAGAACAAAGCAACCATAGACATACTCAATACCAAACAATAACACTGAGAACAGAGCAACCACAGACATACTCAATACCAAACAATAACACTATGAGAACAAAGCAACCACAGACATACTCAATGCCAAACAAAAACAATATGAGAACAGAGCAACCACAGACATACTCAATACCAAACAATAACACTATGAGAACAAAGCAACCATAGACATACTCAATACCAAACAATAACACTATGAGAACAAAGCAACCATAGCCATACTCAATACCAAACAATAACACTATGAGAACAAAGCAACCACAGACATACTCAATACCAAACAATAACACTGAGAACAGAGCAACCACAGACATACTCAATACCAAACAATAACACTATGAGAACAAAGCAACCATAGACATACTCAATACCAAACAATAACACTGAGAACAGAGCAACCACAGACATACTCAATACCAAACAATAACACTATGAGAACAAAGCAACCACAGACATACTCAATGCCAAACAATAACACTATGAGAACAAAGCAACCATAGACATTCTCAATGCCAAATAATAACACTATGAGAACAGAGCAACCATAGACATTCTCAATGCCAAATAATAACACTATGAGAACAAAGCAACCACAGACATACCCAATGCCAAATAATAACACTATGAGAACGGAGCAACCATAGACATACTCAATGCCAAATAATAACACTATGAGAACAAAGCAACCATAGACATTCTCAATGCCAAATAATAACACTATGAGAACAAAGCAACCATAGACATTCTCAATGCCAAATAATAACACTATGAGAACAAAGCAACCACAGACATACCCAATGCCAAATAATAACACTATGAGAACGGAGCAACCATAGACATACTCAATGCCAAATAATAACACTATGAGAACAAAGCAACCATAGACATTCTCAATGCCAAATAATAACACTGAGAACAAAGCAACCATAGACATACTCAATGCCAAATAATAACACTATGAGAACAAAGCAACCATAGACATACTCAATACCAAACAATAACACTGAGAACAAAGCAAACCATAGACATACTCAATACCAAACAATAACACTATGAGAACAAAGCAACCATAGACATTCTCAATGCCAAATAATAACACTATGAGAACAGAGCAACCATAGACATTCTCAATGCCAAATAATAACACTATGAGAACAAAGCAACCACAGACATACCCAATGCCAAATAATAACACTATGAGAACGGAGCAACCATAGACATACTCAATGCCAAATAATAACACTATGAGAACAAAGCAACCATAGACATTCTCAATGCCAAATAATAACACTGAGAACAAAGCAAACCATAGACATACTCAATGCCAAATAATAACACTATGAGAACAAAGCAACCACAGACATACTCAATACCAAACAATAACACTATGAGAACAAAGCAACCATAGACATTCTCAATGCCAAATAATAACACCATGAGAACGAAGCAACCACAGACATACCCAATGCCAAATAATAACACTATGAGAACGGAGCAACCATAGACATACTCAATGCCAAATAATAACATTTGATTTTAGAGTAGCTTTATTTAATTTCTGCATATCATGGTACACAACTTTATTGATTATTTGTAGCGAATTTGCGTGGTGCAGTAGCATAGTGGTTATTACGTTGGACTCTAAATTCGAATACTCTTGCTGCCATGTTGAAGCCTTAGCAATGTTGTTCACCACACGTTGCCACAGTTCACTCAGCTGTAAATGAGTACCTGGTTGCAGACAGTGGTGGATATATGAACGAATAGTCTTCGCACAGTAGTTGGGTACTAATTGCAAGGTGAATATTTCCCCGAGAAGAGACAGCGTTGTTATGAATAGGTCTGCCAGGGGGTGAAGCGTAAAGCACTTTGAGCAGTCCCAAAGACTGTGCTATATAAGAACGTACCTTTACGAGTTTAAAAAGAGTTAACATGTCAGATGATGTAACAGAAAAGTAATTGAAAATACCCATTACATTTTCTCCAAATCCAATTGTTTTTATAATAAAAACAATTCCAATTCCGGAATTGGCATTTCAATTCCAATTCCAATGTAATTAACCCCATGGCCTACACTTCATTTGGACATGTATTATATAACACACAAAACAAAACACACTGATTCACAGTCACAAACCTTTTAATTGGCTGCAAATCTCAACAACAGAAAATGTGTCAATGACTTTACTGGACCTACCTAGGACCAGCAGTGTCTTCCCGCCAGGCAGCTTGGTACTGGAACTAGACTGCACCTCACTGAGTATGACTTTACTGGACCTACCTAGGACCAGCAGTGTCTTCCCGCCAGGCAGCTTGGTACTGGAGCTAGACTGCACCTCACTGAGTATGACTTTACTGGACCTACCTAGGACCAGCAGTGTCTTCCCGCCAGGCAGCTTGGTACTGGAGCTAGACTGCACCTCACTGAGTATGACTTTACTGGACCTACCTAGGACCAGCAGTGTCTTCCCGCCAGGCAGCTTGGTACTGGAGCTAGACTGCACCTCACTGAGTATGACTTTACTGGACCTACCTAGGACCAGCAGTGTCTTCCCGCCAGGCAGCTTGGTACTGGAGCTAGACTGCACCTCACTGAGTATGACTTTACTGGACCTACCTAGGACCAGCAGTGTCTTCCCGCCAGGCAGCTTGGTACTGGAGCTAGACTGCACCTCACTGAGTATGACTTTACTGGACCTACCTAGGACCAGCAGTGTCTTCCCGCCAGGCAGCTTGGTACTGGAGCTAGACTGCACCTCACTGAGTATGACTTTACTGGACCTACCTAGGACCAGCAGTGTCTTCCCGCCAGGCAGCTTGGTACTGGAGCTAGACTGCACCTCACTGAGTATGACTTTACTGGACCTACCTAGGACCAGCAGTGTCTTCCCGCCAGGCAGCTTGGTACTGGAACTAGACTGCACCTCACTGAGTATGACTTTACTGGACCTACCTAGGACCAGCAGTGTCTTCCCGCCAGGCAGCTTGGTACTGGAACTAGACTGCACCTCACTGAGTATGACTTTACTGGACCTACCTAGGACCAGCAGTGTCTTCCCGCCAGGCAGCTTGGTACTGGAGCTAGACTGCACCTCACTGAGTATGACTTTACTGGACCTACCTAGGACCAGCAGTGTCTTCCCGCCAGGCAGCTTGGTACTGGAGCTAGACTGCACCTCACTGAGTATGACTTTACTGGACCTACCTAGGACCAGCAGTGTCTTCCCGCCAGGCAGCTTGGTACTGGAACTAGACTGCACCTCACTGAGTATGACTTTACTGGACCTACCTAGGACCAGCAGTGTCTTCCCGCCAGGCAGCTTGGTACTGGAGCTAGACTGCACCTCACTGAGTATGACTTTACTGGACCTACCTAGGACCAGCAGTGTCTTCCCGCCAGGCAGCTTGGTACTGGAGCTAGACTGCACCTCACTGAGTATGACTTTACTGGACCTACCTAGGACCAGCAGTGTCTTCCCGCCAGGCAGCTTGGTACTGGAGCTAGACTGCACCTCACTGAGTATGACTTTACTGGACCTACCTAGGACCAGCAGTGTCTTCCCGCCAGGCAGCTTGGTACTGGAGCTAGACTGCACCTCACTGAGTATGACTTTACTGGACCTACCTAGGACCAGCAGTGTCTTCCCGCCAGGCAGCTTGGTACTGGAGCTAGACTGCACCTCACTGAGTATGACTTTACTGGACCTACCTAGGACCAGCAGTGTCTTCCCGCCAGGCAGCTTGGTACTGGAACTAGACTGCACCTCACTGAGTATGACTTTACTGGACCTACCTAGGACCAGCAGTGTCTTCCCGCCAGGCAGCTTGGTACTGGAACTAGACTGCACCTCACTGAGTATGGTCGACCTGCAGAAACAAACAACACTGCACACGGCTGCATAACCTTCATTGAGACTTCACATTAAAATTCAATGCATAAAAAAATATATGTTAAGTGTTTAGCAGCAAAACGCAGTATATCCAATTGATAGATAAATGCAATTGATAGATAAATCCTATTTTCTATTGCGCGTTGTTAAGTCATAGATAGAAAAACTTTTATTTTATTGAATACCAAGGTGTATACTGCATGTTGCCGCAAAACCCTTTCACCTCCACCACGATCAACATCACAAAATTAGTCATTTATGTGAATTCAGCATATAACGCATTTTGCGGATAAATGCTTCATATAATACTTGATATACTGTATTTCATATTTGCTGTTCCACTTCAGATGTATTTTTCAAGTAGATAAAATATCTGCTTAAACAGAAATTGAATACATGATAAATTAAAAAAGGAACCAACAAACAGAAAACATTATAGCTCCTAAATCATATATATTATTTGTCATTACTTGTCATTGGTCAACCAACAGCAAACCCAAACCAATCCATACACTGAATATATGTATGGGAGACCGGGGTTAGTTGTGACAAAAACAGCATATTTCAGGATTGCGGTTCGAACTGTTACCTGATCGGAATAGTTTAAATGCCAACAAAACCGCAAACATCTCCTGCAGATAGTAACTGCAGCAATAAATGCTTAATGCAATACACAACATTTTGTGCAATGATATATTTTATGAGGTCTCTTAAAATGTTACAATATACCCTGATGAGGGGCAAATTGCTAGCTGGGCAAGTTGTAACATATAGGCGGACAAATTTAACATACTAGTATAATCAAGCAATGACTTTGAATTGTTTTAATACAGTGCTACCCAAAATACTTATATAACAAGTAATGGGCAGGTCCCCTGTCGGAACACAGTGCAAACATGGTAATGAACAGAATCATGTTAATTCAGGGTTGAAGAAAATCATGATTTAAAAAGAATCAGATTTTTTTATTTATTTGATTTTTTTTAAATCTGGTATATAGACATTTATATTTATAAACTCTTTCTATTCAAATCGATTTGGGTACTTGTCTTAACAGAGGGTACATGATTGTTGCTTATATAAAGACATTAGACAATGTCCACAAGGCTTCATCCCCTGTAGTTGCATAATCTGTCTTGGAAAGGAAAGCATGCTGTGTGTCTGAGGCTGTAGCAGTGCCCAGGGTTGCAAAAAATCATGATTTAAAAAAGAAATCAAAACAATCAGATTTATTTGATTTAAATCAGATTTTTTTTATTTATTTGAATTTTTTTTTAATCTGGTATATAGACATTCATATAGATGTTTATATTTATAAACTCTTTCAAACGTGTTCTATTCAAATCGATTTGGGCACTTGTCTTAACAGAGGGTACATGATTTCTGCGTATATATAAAGATATTAGACAATGTCCACAAGGCCTCACCCCCTGTAGCTGCATAATCTGTCTTGGAAAGGAAAGCACCCTGTATGTCTGTGGCTGTTGCAGTGATAATTATTGTTTGCAGAGAGGGTGGATTAGCACCTGTCCAGGGCTCTGTGTACTCTAAGGGTCTCCAACCAGACTGCAAACTGGTACCATATTAAACAATTGTTGCCCAGACTGTCTCACTTGAGTCAAGATACTGATCTCGATGCTTCTAAACAATTATTTGTGTTAAATTCATATAAATCAGCGATTAAAAAAATCGGAAGTAAAAAAAATAAAAAAACATAAATCAATGATTTTTTGCAGTGATTTAAATCAAACAACGCTGGTAGGGCTAATTATTGTTTGCTG
>OY759267.1:56879084-56886584 GCA_963662155.1 Lamellibrachia columna
TAATTTAGCCATTTAAGTATACGTATCAGTTAACCAATGACAATGGTTATACATTCTTTTTAAATGGTTTATCCGCATTTTGGTGGGTATATGTTAAATATATATGTTGACTCCCAATATGTTCGCAGAAACCAAATGCCCCACCTCCGATATTCAACAGGTTCCGAAACGTGGAATCAGCTCGTGAGCGCCTCCTTTTCCAGAAACCCCTTCTACGCTGAAACAAGTGTTCTCAAAATTATATGTACGTCTTCAGTGAAAGCTAGAAACGAATAAGGTGGATTAAATATCCGAAGTAGTTGTTTTGTTTCATGGATCGAATAAAGGAATATTGATAATTTCGTTTCCGAAACCCCATTTTTCACACAGCTGTCACTCCCAAACGAGCACATACCCAATCAGATGACACTATACAAACATTTGAAGAATTTTTTTTAACTGTAATTTTTTTTACTGATTGTGTACCCTCGAACCCCCCTTTTCAAAACCCTGAAGACGGGACTGAAACGGCTACAGTTCTTTATTAGCATTCGTGTTCAGATTATAAAATATTAAATTATTAATAACACATTTTCTAACATATACACAATTAATAAGAAGTATTGCATGAAAACTTACCCCTGTCAGGTATATGTTCGGGTATAGTCCACATTTCCCAAAACTATGGATATCTGATAATTTTATTACTGGGATGATTTAATATATTCTTTATATACCTTTGCCATGTACTGATGTTACTACAATGTAAAAAGCGCACTGTGCTTGTACGTGCTTGTACGTGCTTGTACGTGCGCTTGTTGCCGTTTACACCGGTGTGAAATGGTCGTGATAATGTCATTAGCCGGCGACAAGTACAATCAAGCATTAGTCATAATTGCTCACATCCATTGGTGTTCTCTGCAGATTGTGAATGGGAGACCGAACGAACTACACACTATGATGATGATTATTCACGAAGAGACGGCAAGATACACTAAGCAGTGGTTCACTGGAGCGTGTAACGCTTGTTAGCTGTTATACTACACAGTACCGTCAGTAGAGCAGCGTCAAAGCAATGCGCTATCCACCAAACAATGGAGTTTTTGTCACAGTATTATTTATTGTCTTGAAAGCCGTGCGTTGTTAAAAGTGAGACATTCGACGCATGTTGAAAGAGCTGCAGACACGGGTTTGTTTGGCGTCGTTGGTGTCTGTTCAGTGCATCGGTGCGATACTTTCTATCACTTTGCCTTTACGAAATGTGCAACAGGCCTACGTGTGTAATGTGGGTGAAATGAAACGTGTTGATCAGATATTCTGTAGCCTAACAAACAACGGGGAAACGAAATTTTAATAAAGGCGAATGTGCGTAATTCAAACACCTAATAGCGAAACCATTATTTATTGTACTGATTATCGTGAAAGAAATGGGCGGTTAACAAATTCTGCTGGTGCTTGCCCGCGACATTGCAATAACGTTTCGGGGTCACATGAAATATTTAGCAATTAATCTTTTTTTTTTTTATTTATAACAGTTGTATTTGTATAACATAACATACCTAGCTGCAGTACCGCCTCTTCTATCCCGCCTGGGTCAAGCTTCACGGTCCAATTTGATGTCCAACGTTATTTACTCCACAGATAATTGTGGTGGGCGGTCAGTGGTGGCTTTTAATTCCCCGCTATTGTTGTACTATCGTGATTGGAAAACCGACCCGACGTCACACCCGCTGGTATTAATCTTTGGTAAATACCCACTTTTCGCGTGTCTGATTAAGTGCCAGACGCCCCCACCCCCCACCCCCCGCGTCACCCCGTCTACCTGCAATCAGCCCACCTGCGCAGAGTTACCTAACCCGGTGTTAGAGTGAATTGACCGCCGTTTAATTTGGCTACTGAATTACGTGTAAACAGCACCGCGGTTACTGGCGTGTCCAGTGAGACGTAATTACTCGCGAGGGCGCGTGTGCCGAGGGGAACGGGTGCTGAATTAACTACAGGGTACGTCAAATGATGGGTCAGTAGTCTAGTCACCGCACGCGCCGTTTTCGACTTTTTAATGTATGTCCAGTCAGCCGACTGACTTCATCAGGCAGTGGCGACAGCTGTCCGCCACCACGTCAGTCGGAGTCCCCTGTTGTTAGGGTGACCGTGGTCAAATTCGTCGCGGAGAATGTAAACCACATTGTCATTTGGCCGAGGAACTGCCCCAACACTTGGATGAACAAATTCTATAACCACGGATTTACTGCTTCGGTCCTAGATGAGGCCCAGTGACGTATCTAGGATCTCCAAAAGGGAGCAATTTTAGTCATCCATTAGTTTACCGTGCTTCAACGTAATCTGGCAACCAGTTACATAGAAAAACATAAAGCTAGGGGTATGACACAATGCCCCCCCAGCCCCCCGCCCCCCGCCACCCGCCCCCTGCCCCCCGCCCCCCCACCCTAACACGCCACTGCTTGTAGCCAATGGAGTTTGGTCAATAAATTTAAATGACAACATTCGCTTTTGTACAAAAACAGTCGATAACACGACTTGCTGATATAATGTTGCGAATCTGTTCTTTTTCAAAAGGAAATGTTCGCTGGAGAACGCAACCAAGAATGTTTTAGTTGTTTTGGCAGTATGCATTTCGAACGCAATGTGTTCTGATAAATAGAAAAATCTATTGAAAGAACGTTGTAAAGATACTGTACAAAGTAACATCTAGAGATATGTGATTTTTTCAGTGACTAATAATACATTTAATGAATTCTCTAAAATCCTACTGTCTGCAAATAACAAGACATAAGTCATATTATGTACAAAAGTGTGGCTTGTCCGTGAGTCGGTGGACTCCGGGCCACGCGCCACCTGAAGTATCTTACCGTGGATGACATTGTTGCATATTTGGTTAAACTAGAGAAACAACTCAGCCCTATTGAGATGCATGAATCAACACCGCTGACCCAGACCAAGTAGTTGTGACTACAAGCTACCGGACGCACTGTCCAGACCTACGAGGTCAACTATAATGTAAGTGGAGGATCGAAAGATACAATGCTCGAGGGGTAAGAATTATCAATGTTAAATCGAAGCTTAAAAGACACCCTTGGTGCCACTAGTCTTCTCGTTTAACATGTGTTTGCCTAAAGTGCATCTAGCTTTGCAGAAACCAACTGGGTGACTGGCAAACTAAACAGTTTTTTCTATGTCTAAAAATCGTAGATTGTACTTTTGTGTTAACAACGACACTAGATGGCAGCACAGAAAACAAAAAACTATCTTGGTCGCCAGATGGCAGTACCGATGTTTGTACTTACAGTAAATCGGTTATATCCATCGCGTGTTATATTTATTACACTTTTCATCAACACAATTGTCGAAATACATTCCAAATAATCGCAGTCTGCATATATTCTGCTTATCACTAAAATGCTTTATGCAATGAACTCGTGCTGTGCGCCAGTGGAGACCGTTCCATCCCTGGACTTAGAGCGTCGGCCTACGCTTGACATGAGCACATGCTGCGCCTCCCTTGTTGTCCAGCACCGGGTCTGGGGACGAACCGACGGGATTACACAGGCGTCATACTAATAAAAGATGTCGGCCTGATAATTTTCCAATTATTTCATCACTTGACCATGTGACACGACGTCTCCACGTGCGTCAACGCCGAGAGAGTTGGCGTGCCGACCAATTCAGCGTGTGTCCATGACATTCACATAACGATGATTCGATTGTAGAGCTATATGCCTATTATAACTAGTTATTTATATGCATAATTAAGTTTTTTTAATAACAGCAAATTAAAATTGCTCAGCGGTTTTAATAAATAATTTAAATGGGACAAGAAAACGACCAATGTGTTTTTAAAAGGGGACCATTCCGATAGTAATACTACTTTAGGCAATTCACTCAATCGCCGTCGACTGTGTACGTCATTTTCACGTTGAATAGGAACGAATGTGACTTTCAAGAATATAATCGTCATCAAATGCAGTTTTTTCAAGATGGATAAGATCAATCTTTTTCTATTTAGCACATCCTTTAGCACATCCTTGACTGTATTCGTCCATGCGGTATACAGGTCCTATACACGCGAACTTTCTTATTCCAATATCATATTTCTTCTAGTCGTAAACTGTGTGTGTCAAACACATTTCATTCGATTTGCTAAAATAATCACACATGTACAACAGAAAAAGTTCTTTCCTTGTGGTTCTGTGGTCTGGAAATTACAGAAAACAATTACAATTACAATTATTTATCTAAACTGCAGCGAAGAACGACATGTATAATAGACCCTCGTTTTTGGCCAGAAAAACAAGCAGATTTTTATAAAGATATTGTTATTTAAGATGCTTACTACGGGTTCAGTGTTATTATACTTAACGGCTCATCGTAACAACTAACAACTGTTTTCTTCGATTATCACAACTGCGAACCATAACCACTTATCAGGCATACTATGACATTTCATTTTATGAACCATCGTCACGCTGTGGCTTTTGTCTCACTTAGAGTTTCACTCGACTCAACGTATACCGTTGGATTGTAGCACGGATTCATCGCCCGGGTGCCCGCTGTACAGCTGCTGTACGACCGCGGTGCAGCCGCTGTACGACCGCTGTACAGCCGCTGTACGACCGCCATACAGCCGCTGTACGACCGCTGTACAGCCGCTGTACGACCGCTGTCAGCTGGTCCTTGCTATAGTGCGCATGCTGCCTTTGGGGAGACGCGGCGTTGCGTCTCATTATGCCGACGCATCTGGCGTCGCAATGAACGCCTGAAATCACACAACCGGCCGAGTAATCTGCTCGGCAAACAGTTGATTATCTCGCGCCGATAACTCGACCGCTGCTCGGGCACAAATGAGCAATAAATACGTCGAAACATTCTGGCTTCTTGGACACGACAGAGCCATCTCTCCATCATTTCGTTTGTATCGTTTGATGACTTAACAACGCGAACTGATATCAGGTTTTAAGACACGTCAACAATATTAATGAACATCAGAATTTCCAAAACACGATGTATCCGAAACGTCTGGTTTAGCCGTCCTTGACATTTTATAGAACTATTTATGTGCGCACGCATGTAGGCAACATAAAATGATAAATATGTCACATCTTTACTGCTCTAGTGCATCTACTGGCCTACCTAAGAGTTAGATAGTCTGACGGAGGCGTATAGTGTCGATCACGCGACATCCGCTGATAGGAAGGGCTGAATACACCACAAGGTAGGAAGTCCTAACACCACACAAGTATCACACATCACATAGGCTTTTTATAAATGGCCTACATTGTAATTACAATGGACTCCGCCTAACACAAATACGGATAAAGGAATCAGTCGTTTAATAGAATCAAATATATTGAATGGAAAGGAATAATTCCCTATTACCTCAGTGAATTGCTCTTGCCCGAAGTTAACCTAAAAGCGGTGTCTACACACATATTATATATATATATATATATATATATATATATATATATAATGAAAATTTCTAATTGCAGATCTATTTTGTGTGTGTGTATATATATAGATATACAAATATATATATATATATATATATATATATATATATATATATAGATGTATGTATTTATGTATGTATGTATGTATGTATGCATGTATGTATGTATATTATATATATATATATATATATATATATATATATATATATATATATATATATATATATATATATATATATATATATATATATATATATATATATATATATATATATATGTATGTATGTATGTATATATATAATATATATATAATATATATATATATATATTATATATAGACCGTCTATATATATATATATATATATATATATACACACACACGCACACATAATTATACAATGTGATAATTCGATGTACCTAAAATGTTATTATTGACCATTACGTAACTCCTTTATGTCTATTAAATATAATATTCATTTCGAAATGACTACGGTGTCGTTATCGTCCTAAATTCACTCCAACGGCCTAGATATCCTGTTTCAGAGTCAAAGCAACTGATTCATTGAACCAACACGGTGGACTGGGGACGATCGTCAACGAACGAACATACGTCATCGCACTGAGCCGCGCAACGTCTAATTAACATTTCATCCAAGTCAGCGCGTTGCGTTCTCCCGTTTCTTTCAATTTTCCCGTTCAACCGTCGATTTCAGATTCGGATAAGCCAGTGACGCGCATTATGTACGCCGGTGGCGACGTACTGGCTCCGACAGCTGGCCGCGTGCTGCCAGGCTGTACATGCCTACTCTCGAAACAACTCGTCCTCCTTTATGTCTCTCTCCGGGAAGGCGTGAACCCCGCAGTACGTATGTTATAATTTTTCTTGCACCCTGCGTGGCGGCTTTACTCTGGGGTTATTGGTCAAGGATTATTGAATGGTTTGGTGAATATGTAACGTGTCATTAACCATGATGTCGCCTCTACAAAATGAGGATTTTTCTCATTTGCGTTTGTGCGTGTGTGCGTGTGTGCGTGTGTGCGTGTGTGCGTGTGTGCGTGTGTGCGTGTGTGCGTGTGTGCGTGTGTGCGTGTGTGCGTGTGTGCGTGTGTGCGTGTGTGCGTGTGTGCGTGTGTGCGTGTGTGCGTGTGTGCGTGTGTGCGTGTGTGCTTGTGTGCGTGTGTGCGTGTGTGCGTGTGTGCGTGTGTGCGTGTGTGCGTGTGTGCGTGTGTGCGTGTGTGCGTGTGTGCGTGTGTGCGTGTGTGCGTGTGTGCGTGTGCATGTGTGTGTGAATACACTTACACATTTAATAATTCCCAAAACTTTTCCCAGAGGCGCGTCTGCCAGTAACCTAGGCCAACTATGCTCCCACGCGGAGGTATCAGCGGAGGCACACACCGAGGTATCAGCGGAGGCACACACCGAGGTATCAGCGGAGGCACACACCGAGGTATCAGCGGAGGCACACACCGAGGTATCAGCGGAGGCACACACCGAGGTATCAGCGGCGGCACACACCGAGGTATCAGCGGAGGCACACACCGGGGTATCAGCGGAGGCACACACCGAGGTATCAGCGGAGGCACACACCGAGGTATCAGCGGCGGCACACACCGAGGTATCAGCGGAGGCACACACCGGGGTATCAGCGGAGGCACACACCGGGGTAGTCCTACGGGGTTATAAGTAACCTGCTACACGGGCCGGGCCTAATCGTTTTTAGAAAAAAAAATGCGATTTAGTAGTTACTAATGAAGGTTTTTGAAAGAAATTCCAAACAATGGATGAAATAATAATATTACGCGTGTATGGACTACATAGGGATATATCCAGGAAGTAACCTGGGAAGACCATGGTGCCATTACATTTCTCAGTGTTTTTAACAATATACCATTTTGAACAGACAAAAAGTCATGAATTAATGTTCGGAGAAGCGCGTTCCAAAAACGTAGTGATTGACGTCAGCAAAGGCACACTGGCACACTGGTTTTAAGACACAGCATGCGCCGTTTCCTCCCCTAAATCATCGGCATCTATTCCGCGACACAAGAATGG
>OY759267.1:56891584-56936584 GCA_963662155.1 Lamellibrachia columna
AACAAGACGTTGTATTTAGCTTATAGAATAAGTTATGTTTTAGTTTATCTATAGGTCTATATTTTCTTACGCAAATTGTGTGCCTAGAATGTTAACGTTAGCGGATTTTTTCCGTAGCAGCACGAAGACATGTTAATCCACTATAGGCCCTAGTATATGAATGTATAGGTGAAAAATAGTCCGGAAACCCAGTTGTACAGTTCCGATCTCGTATTTTACAGATATCTGTGATATTATCTTAGATTGATAATATATCGTATACCGCCTCCTTATACTATACATTTTGAAACCTGGGAGTTCAGACGTGTATCTTAACAAATTCAAATGCATTTGAATGCATGCACATTTTAATGCACATTCAAATGCAACCATGAAATGTTCAATGCATTTGTATTTGAATGCGTACCCTAAACATTTCCATTTGAGTGCTACCTCCAGATATATGATTTTTTAAATGCTCAATCAACTGAATTTCAAATGCAAACGTAATTGTTTGAATAAATATTGTTCCTTGATTATTCACCTGTGTGTAGTTGTGCCTATAACTTGAGCCCAAGGCCGGCCCGCAATTAGCAGTTAGAGTCCAGGCCCGGCCCACACGCACGCACGCACGCACGCACGCACTCACGCACTCGCACACTCACTCACGCACGCATGCACGTATATATATATATATATATATATATATATATATATATATATATATATATATATATATATATATCATTCTTAGCATATATATATTGTTCGCCACCACAGCACATATACTGCTCTCCACCTTAGCCTAACCTTGCACACTATTACAATGTGAACCTTGCTTGCCCTGGCGTAACATAGTAGTACTAAATCCCGCACTTGTTTCAACTTATTGTAATGACCTTCACAAAGTCACTCTCGTCAAATGTTGTCATCGAAAGCAAAGATGACTGAAACATGATTTCTAAACAAACTGATATCGTAATCTCGTATTTAGCTTCCGAGAAACCTGCATGGGTGGCGTTTGTGGCGGGTTAATGTGTCTACTGAAAGCGTTCCGGCAGATCTTGTAAATCCTGTAACGCCGCAGGTCTTCCTGCAAAATCCAGACCTGGCCCGACTGTCTCAAGTATTCCTGGTAATAAACAAGGAGTGGAAAGAAGGGGTAATTGGAGGCAGAATAGCAACATAAAGAAATGAAGTGTGATACTGGACAAGCCGATTCAAACCGAGTAAAACGCATGATGTTTCCGTGGGCATTGACAATGGGGGAAGACCACGTTACGCTGCTGTAACTATGTAAGACGTCGTTGTTGATCCCGATGATACGATGCATCATAAATATGACAATCAGCACGGCGTGAAGTGTGCCGGCGGCTTCGAATAGCAGCGAAACCGAAACGTTGATTGCGATTTTATCAGTTCGTTCAAGCATGAACCTGTGAACATTTTACAGCCGCGCGCCCGGGCCGTCGAAGTCCTACACGCCGCAGCTCCTCGTGCCCATAGCTGCCGGCTGTCTTCGACGGCAGCGCCGGTGTGGGCGCCGCTGACGGGCCCGTAATATATTATACATGAGTGCCACCCAAGTAGAAGACCCGGGGCCATGTTGTGTTACGAGACTACGTGTGGGGCGATAACGCTGCCCATGTAAGTGTCATTGACGATTTCCCCGTCTTCTTAAGCATCGAATAAAGACCGTATGGAACAGGAGTGATTCGGCTTGGGGAGAGTGGGAGAGGAGAACGGGGGACGTGTAAAGGGAGAGGGATGACACGGGAAAGGAATGTGGGATGAAAGGAGCACTGGGTTGGGGGAGCGGGTCGTGTTGTAGGCGGGTTCATTTGCCAGTACGCGACGCCGTGCAGTGCAGACAATACCGTGCGAGTTTTCGATTAATATTTTAGCTTTATTAACCGTCGGCGTTGCTGGGTCGAGTCACGGAGCTCGTTCTTGTTAGAACGTCAAGTGCAGTTCCACGACACAATGACACTTAATCAAGTGCAGTCGTGTGTTGAAAACGATTAAATCGAAATGACCAATTAATCGCCTGCCAACAGTCAAGGCACCGCCCCCTGCAGGCGGGGAGTCGCGGCTCGGTGTCGTCTGCGCTAGGTCGCCTCGACCAATGAGCGCGTCGCTGAGCGCGCGCGGCCTCTGAGTGGCGCGCGCTCTGACAGCCGCCAGACAGCGTTGGAAACCAGTGTCGTTGTTGTTCATTTGCCAGGCTCAACATTGACCAAGTTCCCTGTCCGTTCGCCGGATGTGCATTGTAGTTGTCTGCGCCAATTCGCCCGTCTGCCGTAAACGACGATCTCGGACACGGGTGGGCGCAGGATCACGGGTCTGAGACCGCTGCCCGACCGAGACGCAGCACAGCGGCGGTGGTTGACCGACCGTACAGACGGATACGCCATTCCACCCCCGTCACTCGTTGGCCCTCTTCTGTCCGCGACGACGTCTCCGGGTGCCGTCGCCATGGAAGACGTTCTTGTCGCCAACCGACCGACTTCGCCCCCGAAGCCGCAACTTTCATCCAAGGCGTCGGCCTTCTCCATAGCAGCTCTCATGGCATCCACCACAAAAACGGACAGTGTCCGTGTGAAGGCGGAAGAAGACACCGACACTGTCATCGCACCACTAGGTAAGTGCGACGTCTTAACGCCACTAGGCGTGACACCGCCACCCCAAGTGTTGCTGTTCACACGCTGTAGACAGTTAGGACGCTGTTATGACCGGAGCGTAATCAAAAACGACAAGGTGTCAAATTATTACAAATCATTGCGAAAGAGCGGATACTTGTTATTTTTGGTGTCTCCTACAATTAACTTGTTTTAGTACACTAGGCTAACTACTACATTCACTTGTATTCATGCAAATGATTGAATATATGTTTATATGCGCACATGTTTGCATATACATTATTATATAACATTAGTAAAATAAAAATGTTTTGGTATTAAATACGTTGCTAAAATCTCGAAATCAGCAGCTTTGTTTAACCAAAATAATTTCTCTTTATTTATGTGTAATTCAGTAGCAAATTTCAGGCACCAGAAATACTACTGTCTTCAGTAATTAGAAAATCTCAATGTTCACATACGCTTCTCAGTCAAACTAGAACCTACTTAGAAATCGCTCACTGATATATATATATATATATATATATATATATATATATATATATATATATAATATATATATATATATATATATATATAATATATATATATATATATATATATATATATATATATATATATATATATATATATATATATATATATATATATATATGGACAGTATAACGTGATATATTTATAAACAATATTCATAAAATAAGTCGAATCTTTTGTAATAAAAACGTTGCCTGGTGGTATACTAAAAACCGGAAATAACCTAGTGTGTGACATGTTTCAATGTAATAAATATAATACACATCTGTGTGTGTTTGTATACCCAGATTTACATTTCGACGAAAAAGCATCCGGTGTGTTACAGTGTAACACAACCAATGAGCTAACATCTGTTGTATTTAATAAATTAACATATATTTATTAAACTTACCCGGAACATGTGACGTCCTTCAAATTAAAGGTTCAAAAATGTTGGTGTAATCCGTGCTCTATTTAGCACTGAGGCCAGTATTTAGAGAAGATAAAATCAAAGCAGCAGTGTTCATTACATTCAATATGAGGCTGTACGCCATGTTTATAATCCAATTACGGAAGGGAAATGATAGTGACACGTTTATTAGAGGGTGATTTATCAACGTTGATGCGAATACGTTTTCCTTCAGGCTGCGAAATGATAATTGTTATTAATATACTACGTTCCGCTACATTTACCTTTATTCGCAGTTACGTTACCCGCCCGCGTATTTTGCGACCGGGAAAGCCACGTAAGATTAATTATCGTGTTGCAAATCTATTATTACCATGCAGAACTATATTAATTTCGTTTTTAAATAAATTGGTGCAATGTTAATGTTTGGGAGGTGGAATGATGTAATATTTCTTTTAATATTACTGTATTAAGGGGACAACGTGTCTTATCAATGCGTATTGTTATAGTAACACTTTGGATTATATAACGTATTAATATAACACTTCATCTCGCCAATGTTTTATTAAATCATATTTTGTTATGATAATCATGTGTTGATAGTCGGAGTTGGTTAACGTTTGTTTATATATATATATATATATATATATATATATATATATATATATATATATATATATATATATAAACGTTGACCAATTCCTACTGACAACACATGATTATCATAAAAAAATATGATTTAATAAAACATTGGCGAGATGAAGTGCATGTGTGTGTGTGTGTATATATATATATATATATATATATATATATATATATATATATATATAGTGTAATAATATATAATATCATAGATATGCCAATATATTTCTATGAGGAACAAAAATATAATAAAAGCAGCATCACGGGTGTTGTTTCGCCTGCTGATCGTATCGTACTGACTGTTTCCCGGCTAACGGGACATGAATCAACTGTTTCTCGGCTAACGGGACATGAATCAACTACATACGATCGGTGAATGGCCGAATCGATGCCGGCCGTTGTCAGCAAGTATTAGCTTCCAGCGTAGCAGGTTACCCCGCTCTCAGACCCCGGGTTCACTCCCTTCTGCTACCCCAGTCACCTCGCCAACTAGTCTCTATAACTAGTATAAGTCACCCTTGGCGTCACCTGAAAGGCTCCGGGGTCCGGCGTGCTATCGCGGGAAACCAGACCCGGCGTCTGGCTAGTCCCAGTGGCGGGGAATAGCTGTCCACGGTCCCTGTCGGGAAAACGTCCGGCCAACAACGCCAGAGGCTACATGCGGTCAAGCCGTCGGCCGTGAAGTAACGGCTACTTGGTCGCCACCGCAGAGCGAGCATCGTTTCGACGGCGTCTGTTTATTTACTGTGCGCATAAACACGCTGTTGTTTATTGTGTGCAGTACACACGCGTACACGCGTTTCTCTTTAATGTGTCCCCCGTGGCTAAGTCGTTGATTAGCTTATATATGTTCTCCTTGACAATACTGCAGAAACAGCGTGCGAATAAATACGTTCGCATGGACACTGGTCTACAACGAACTTTGATGAGTATACGGTCACTTAACCGATTTTTCTTTATTAAAGTAAAAATAATAATTCCATATCGACCGATCTGCTATGGAGTTTATCTGCATAAATATATTGATATGTTTTACCATCCCTCGAGTCCCTTCATGCTAATTTTCAGTTTCCTACTTTGAAAAATATTACCTGTGCGCCGATGTTGTACGCTCACCCTAGTTAGGCGTCGTTTATGAGCGCCAGTTTGCCGAATTGATCAGACTTTCGAAAGATATTGTTTCTTGGCGCATCCGTCAAATAACACGTATTTGACGAGATATGGGTCTAGGGAAATTGGTGCAAAAGTAATGTCACATCGATTTCATTTAGAGAGATGTTAGACGCTTACAAACGTTAATTTTATTTATAGATACATTCTATCATAGAGGCGTCCTTGAATTAACCGCACTAATCTCTACGTTTACCATATACGTATCATTGTTGGCTTCATTTTGGGTCAATACATATTAATGTGATCATTTCCGCTTATTTAAAATAACTTTATTTTAGATTGTACGCCTATAGCATATTCTACAAATAATATGTCTTAATTCCAATCCACACCCTAAATAATTTATTGTAGAGGGTAAGTCTATAACATATTCTAACTAACATATCTTAATTCCAAGAACGTTTTTGGTAACTCTAAGGTTTTAACGATCATGCTCAAGGTGTTATCAGTTAAATATCTAAACATTTACTAAACAAAATAAAAACAATGCTTGTGAACTTGTGCCTGCCAGCTTTCTTCACCAGGGATGTGGTTTCTTGACACATTAAACAGGTCACACTCAATTGCGGTTTTGCATTTGAAACGTCGGGAAATGTGACGCCACCAAGTACACAATGGAATAGTCGTGTCCACAGTTCTGAGAGTGAAAGCCGGAAGAAAAAAATCGTTTCCGAAATTCGTAAATATCGGGTGTCTGTCTTGCTGTGTTGTGTTCCTATATTTATCGTATAAACTTGGAAGCACGTTCTCTCCACAGTTCAAGATGTTTATGAAGGTATGGTCGTTCACATATACTGGCCTGTAGCGTTGGCAACCTCCTTGGAAAAGAATGTTTACTGTTGGATAAAACAATTATGTGGTAAACAATTATGCACATTTCTCTCGCCAGCTGAATTGAATCTACCGTTCTCTTCCATAGCCAAATTATGCAGGATCCACCAGTATAAATGAATGAATGAATTTGAATTGATGTACATGAATGTACACCTCGGTTAACTGCACAGCAACAAAATACATCTGATAAATTATTGTCGTACATGAAACGTTTCCTGTGCTACAAAATGGTCTAAACTCTCCTAGTAATGCGAACCTGTTCAGCATATCTGATGTTATTGCATTTTTCCAAGTTATACAATACGTTTGTCTATGTGTGAACAGCCTAAAGGGTATTCATTTGATATATATATATATATATATATATATATATATATATATATATATTTATTTATTTATTTATTTATTAATATTAACTTAAAGTATTAACGTCTTTCGTGCTTTTTTTCGGTTCACGCCAACATCATTCCATGTGGATTTTTTCTCGCACTCGATTGTAATGTCTTGTCAAAGGCAGACAAATGATGACGCTTCGCTTTCCGCGGCTGCAGATGAAATCGGCAAAAGCTCGGCTTGTTGATTTTGCGTCGATTTGCGTAGAAGTGGCGATCGTTTGTCATCACAGCCTGAGCGACGACCAGACCCTTCGCCATCGCCATCAAACACTTGGAGGCGCGCCTGGTTCGTCATCGTTCTGAAAATAAATATTTGCCCGACAAGCGCGTTCCGACTCGCCGCCTAAGTGGCTGTTACACATTCCCGTCAAAATCAGACAGCGAATGCGAACGGCGACTGGTTTGCTGGTGGCGCGGGATATCTGTCTCCGCTGTAGACTCCGTGCATCGCTGGCCATGTGCGTGTTGCACCGCTGGCTGCAGATTGTGTAGTCTCTGGGGTGTTGCAATGCTGCCATGACCGCACTGCTTAATACGTGCTCCGTCGATTACGTTAACACGGATTTAGTCCGGAGTTTTGTCATGTTTTAACTGTGAAGTCAGGTTGGAGGAAACGTATCTACATCAGTTGTGTCCACGTAACCGTTGATCAGTTATACTGGTGTTCACAATTATACTGGTGTTCACATGATCGAAGACTCTTGATATCCGCCGTTGGTTCTGATCGGCTAATGAGACTAAATTGTCCTTGCAGCTGACAATGTCACTACGGTGTCTTCTCCGTCTGCATTGTCATCCAAAGGCGTTCTTTATAGTTATGTAACGTTCACATGCGGTTACACACATATTAGTAGATAGAGTGTAGTGAGCATGTTCAATGCTCGTCCTAATGACAATGCCATAGTTGGTGAAGATGGCAGACAGCTGCCAGAACGAGCCGTGTCTTGGTGTACTTGACCCGTTAAGTTTCCACCCAACCAGGGAAGGGTTGACACGATGACTGTCAACGCGATGCGACAGCTGGACATTTTTGCGGCCCATTAGGCGCGCGCGACAAGTGGATGGGAGCTGCAGAGCCCCTTCAATGACGACTTGTCGTAAACAAAACGCAGACTGGTCGACGACAAACGAAACCATCTGATTCACCGATCGCCATTTTGTATGTGACGTCACCGACGAGTACGACAACGACGTCACTGTTACGAAATTATATATCCAGTGAAAACGTAAATTATATTTGACACACTAATGGGTGTGTATTTGTGTTTTTTTCTCTCAGAGAAGCTGGTCGAGGCAGCGACGAGTTCCTACCAGCCCACGCCAACACCGTCTCCGACTCCCCCGTCGCCGTCTCCGACACCGTCCACGTCGCCCACGCTCAAAGTCGACAGCAGCGCCTTCGTAACGACGAACATCTCCGACCGGAAGTCGCCGAGTGCTAACAGCGCAATCTCGACCGGAAGCGGTTCGAAGGAACTCGCCGGGATTCACTGTCGACTGGAGACGAAGGAATTGTGGGGCAAGTTCCACGAACTCGGCACGGAAATGATCATCACGAAAACAGGAAGGTTAGTAATAGTGGGATATATGGATTCAAACCACATGACAGTTCTTTAAATTTAAACGTCGATGCTTAGAATAGGTAACATGATAATAAATAATATTGCAGATATTGTGTTTAAGCAACATACTAATAATAATATAGTTAATGTAATATATATATATATATATATATATATATATATATATATATATATATATATGTATACATATATATATATATATATATATATGTATACATACATACTTATACACACACACGCGCGCGCCCTCCCGCCCGCCCGCACGCGCACACACACAAACACATACATACACGCGCGCGCGCGCGCACGCACGCACTTGCTACTATAATACAAAATACGAGCTTCTATTAATGGGCACGCGGGACTTAGGCGAACTGACCGCTCGGCTCGGTGCTGAGAAGCTGCAGGCCGCGATTGCTGCTGCCGTCTCGTCTCCATCAGCGTGGGCCACACAAATTGCTGCAAATTAGTGAAGGGGCATCATCTATCGGCGGCGGAATGCGCTGCTGAAAGCATTCGCAAACATTACGCGTCAGTGTCGTCGTGGCGGCGTGGCGACGATATCTTGTCTGCTTGGGACGGCCGTAAACACGGCTGTAGTGCCAGGGTGTCGTAATAACACGGGTTGACGGGAATGTGTTTGATGTCGATAACGCAATTCCGAAATCAAGCTGTTTAACCCGCCCGTTTACATGTATGGTGATGATTATAAAATAAGCAACTATATATATATATATATATATATATATATATATATATATATATATATATATATATATATATAAATATATGTATATATATATATGTATATATATATATGTATATATATATATATATATATATATATATATAGTTGCTTATTTTATTATATATATATATAATAAAATAAGCAACTATATATATATATATATATATATATATACATATATATATATACATATATATATATACATATATTTATATATATATATATATATATATATATATATATATATATATATATATATATATATATATATATATATATATACAACACAACTTCGTTAACAATAAAGTTGGAGGAACTGGAGAAACACTTCCATATGTTAACCTAAGTCGTGTGTATACACGACAGTACAAGCCGGGCCGTTCTCACTGTTCCAGTTATGGTTGGTATTCATGCACGTTATCGAAGTTCGATTTACCGAAGTTGTACTGTATATATACGAAATAATGTCTATTGTTTTCCATATCGAGCAGTTAGGACGCAGTTTTTGCTTTGTTTGATATCTGGTTACTACTAAAGGCAAATGTGGTTTTGGGGACGCATACCGTTCTGGCAACGAACACGATTATTGTCTCTTTTAAAGAATAAAACATCACATTATTATTATTTAAAATTTCCGCATTTTGCCCTAGTGTGGTCGTACAAATTAGACACACCAAGTCCGTTCCTCCGCAATAACACACACAGCTATCGAACAGATGCCAGCCGTTTTGTTTGTACACAAAACCAGATTTTAGCAAACGTGCAATTATCCAGCGAAGCTTCTGCCTCGGAGGCACGCTCCTCGACAGAGCGCTTTTCTATGAGTTCCGTCGGCGTGAGCCGGCCGCGGTGAATGCCTGCGTTGACGGACGTCGCCGCTAATAACCCGGCGTCTCGACAGAGGTGTGAGGTTCATCAACGACTCGACTGTGTGGTTCAAGTGACATCATTGAAAAGTGATCAGATAAAGTCAACGACAATGCCGACTGCGGTTGTTGGAGCTAAACGGCCACCGGTCATCAGTGGCGGGGCGCGGAATGCTCGCATGCGTGAAATGAGATCGGCGCAGACCCGGTTGCTCTAAATGCGAAATCAACTGTGTTGACAACGGAACGAAGATGAAAGCGGCGCAACCCGGTCGCTATTTCCATATTGTCTGACATGTTGTCACTGGTCGACGCGCACGCAACTATAACCATTGTCTGCCTACTTAATATGTACTTCGGATATGCATGCCTAAAGAGAACAGAACGCCATTGGAAATGCATTGCTTAATTTAAGAGACACCACACTCTGGCATACTTGACATATGGGAAACTCGTGTCATAATCTATGGTTACGGTTTATTCGTAGCTTTCTGTGATTCGTAGTCAGACCGACACAACGGCAGGGGAAGAGCGGTCATCTTACAGTCGCACAATCAAGGCGGATTGATAGTATGATACCTGATAATTTGTCCAGTAAAACCTATTGTCCATGCAACTAAATTCCGTAATATATAGCTGCGCATCATAGTAATATATATATATATATATATATATATATATATATATATATATATAATATATAAATATATATATATATATATATAACATATATATATTTATAAACGTTGACTAATTCCGACTGTCAACACATGATTGTGTGCGTGCGTGCGTGCGTGCGTGCGTGCGTGCGTGCGTGAACCTAATTTGATAAAAATGTATGAACACTTGTATAAATATTCTTAATGGATCCATGTGGTCTAGGTGGGCACAAGCACTTTATTGTGTACTGTGGTGAGTTTACATCCCATTTATATATATATATATATATATATATATATTAATATGTATGTATATATTTTTACTTTTGAATGTATTTATTTTAGTGTATTTATGTTGAATGTATTTATTTTAAATATGTGTATATTTTTTACTTATTTATTTGTTGTAACTGATAATTTTTTACTCATATATATATATATATATATATATTTAAGTACATATATACTTGTTTGTAGATGGATTTATTTATCTGAAATAAAAGTATTCGTGTGTGTGTGTGTATATATATATATATATATATATATATATATATATATATATATATATATATATATATATATATACATATATATACATATACATATTTAACGGACACTTTTGAAAGTTCCGAAATACTTCCTATTAGTTAGCACTGTCCGCTAACTGTCCATAGCGGCCACCCGGCCATTGTGGACAAAGGGCAGGGAATTTGAACTGTACTGTCAATAGCAGCCACCTGGCCAATGTGGACAAAGGACAGGGAATTTGGACTGCATATTAAATAATTGTATATGTGCATATATATTCCGCATTAAAAAACATTTCATATTCAAATAGTTGTGTTAGGCTGTAGATCATATATTATAGATCATATTCTATGAATCTAATATGACGAAGTTGAAATGAAAACCCATTTACATTCACAGATCAATGAACATTTTACGGTTTAGAAATATTGTCTCATAAAATCCATTATTTTGTGAAGAATACCTTACCGACTAAACACCAGCATCTTTACTTGGTCTAATTAAAATCTCGTAGAACGCTCTTTCCGAAATGTGCTGGAATTGAGTGCCAGAACACATGAGAAGTAGACCACATCGAACCATCTCGCCATCCGTCTACAACTCGTTCCCTCTTGCAGGCGCATGTTCCCGACACTACGAGTGAGTTTCTCCGGCCTCGACCCCGACACGCGCTACGCCGTGCTCATGGACATCGTTCCTGTCGACAACAAGCGCTACCGTTACGCCTACCACCGGTCATCGTGGCTGGTCGCTGGCAAGGCTGACCCCCCACTGCCCACGAGACTGTACGTCCATCCTGACTCGCCCTTCAGCGGTGCACAACTCGTCAAGCAGACGGTGTCGTTCGAGAAGACGAAACTCACGAACAACATGCTGGACAAGGGCGGACACGTGAGTACGACGCCATCTTGTGCCTCTAACCACGCACGCTGGAGGTAGACGTTGATTGGAAGGCGTCATGTCACGGTTTAATTACATGGATAACGATACTATTCTAAATGTAGTGCAAAGTTAAGGTTAATTATGAAAGGTTTGTTGACGATTTTTATTCATAATGTTATTACTAGTAAATACAATATAATTATTTCCTTTGCATAAATCAGCCCTGTCCTCTTTGGACAATTGTTTCTTTAATTCGTACACATTTGTATATGTTGCGTTTATACGTAACGTGGTTATTTCTTTAGCTTATTCATAAATCTGCATCTTGTTGCAGATAATTCTAAATTCCATGCACAAGTATCAGCCCCGCATTCACGTCGTAAAAAAGAAGGACGCCAGCTCCATACACAGTCTGGCAGCCGAGGAGTTCCGCACATTTGTCTTTCCGGAGACTGTCTTCATCGCTGTAACGGCCTACCAGAACCAGCTGGTGAGTGTACGCCAGTTTCTACCTACATGTGTATAACGTTTCTGACACGCAAAAGGTAAATTTTAGGAGGTTCGGAAATAGCTCAGAAATTATTCGACGGAAATGAGGAGGCCCGTATGAACCGTCGAATTCGTCCTGTGTGTGCCACTGGAGTACAGGTTAATTACAGTTACTTTTCATTTGACATTACGTACTTGCATTGAAGACGTTCAGTTGCGACATTAGCGTTTCGCCGTTTGCCCTAGCGAGCGTTTAAAAATAATCAGTATATCTGGGACAGTGTGTTTTAATGGCTATCCGTGCAAACAACAGCTGCTGTTGTTGCTGCTGCTGTTGTTGTTTGTTCATGCGTCTTTCTCCGTATAAATGTGTGTTGTTTTTGTCTCGAAATTCAGATCACAAAATTAAAAATCGACAGTAATCCATTCGCCAAAGGCTTCAGGGATTCCTCGCGGCTGACAGATTTAGAAAGGTGAGCTCCCTTACAACAATCTTCTTAAAGGAATTTTATTGTATATTATCTATTTAATTGCGTACATACATGCGAACTAACACATGACTGGCAATTATATATATATATATATATATATATATATATATATATATATATATATATATTCGTTTTGGAGCATCACTTTATTTATGTATGCATATCTTTGATTGAATTATGATATTAAATTAGGAATTTCTGTTATTTAATATTAACTACTTTTAATAAGAAAAATTATTTACTTTTGTCTTTATAACTTATTATCATGCAGCTATCAACAAAATACCAGCATGTCATCCGTCTTCTTACTTGTTCAAAGAGTCATTGAGTCTAAATACTAACTAACATTTTAATTATCTAGATAAAAGAATATATAGAGCATTAACGTGAAGAGACACTTTACAGTGGGCACTGGAGTATCGACACATTATAATGTCGGTGTCGGTCCGTACGTTGTAGTGTCGGTGTGTACGTACATTGTAGTGTCGGTGTGTACGTACATTGTAGTGTCGGTGTGACATTGTAGTGTCGGTGTGTACGTACATTGAAGTGTCGGTGTGTACGTACATTGTAGTGTCGGTATGAACGTGCATTGTAGTGTCGGTATGAACGTACATTGTAGTGTCGGTGTGTGTAGGGAGAGCATGGAGGGGCTCCTGCAGGTACAGCACACTTACTTCCACAAGCCGCTCGGCCCGGGCTCCGAGGCCGATTTCGAGGAGTGTCTCAAGGCGCACTACAGTCAATGTCAAGGTCAGTGTCCGGCGGTCAGTGTCCGGCTGTGTCACTGTGGTGTATGTAGCATTAATGTATGTAATCATAACTGCGTAACAGTATTGTATGTAGCCGTAACAGCGTAGCAGTAATGTGCGTAATCGTAACAGCGAACATAAGTGTGTGTGTGTGTGTGTGTGTGTGTGTGTGTGTGTGTGTGTGTGTGTGTGTGTGTGTGTGTGTGTGTGTGTGTGTGTGTGTGTGTGTGTGTGTGTGTGTGTGTGTGTGTGTGTGTGTGTGTGTGTGTGTGTGTGTGTGTGTGTGTGTGTGTGTGTGTGTGTGTGTGTGTGTGTGTGTGTGTGTGTGTGTGTGTGTGTATAGCTGTAGTGCCGCGGCAGTCACTGTGCGCTACTGTCATTGCTATTTAACATAAGAAGAAATGATATAATACATCCCCTACATACGTAGCAGTAACAGCGGTGGCCATGGTTGTTGTATTGTGCGTCGTAAATCGTGTAGCAGCCTAAAATAATATATGTCGGAAGTACTTCGCTGAGTTTCATAATATATTCTATACATGGGACTAAATATGGAACTGTTCCATTAATTGGTCGTACAGAAAAAACTGCTTGTTTCCATAAACTCAGTGTGCCCACTTGTCAACAACAGCCGCTACCACTGCTACCCACAGCGCTGGCCGCCGGTTCTTGTGCAACCTTCCACGTCGATCGCATTTCGTCAAACGCAATCCATTCATTGCATACAGTGCAATGGCACCAAAAAGACACCATTCCGGAACTAAGTTTATACAATCTTCACGTTGACTAATAATTAAGCAGACGCTATTTATTATTGTCTCACTTACGTTGACGAAAAATTTTGGCGGTTTTTATAAGACAGTTTTACAAATAAGAGACAGTTTTACAAATAAGAGATTGTTGAGCAGGACGTTTGGAACATGTTGACGAATGTGTCATATGCCACGTCATTCTTGCGTGATTTAACTATGGTGATGATCTACTTGTCAGATCGTCTGCCTTCAGTTTTAACATGAGGCGCTATCTCCGCAGACAGATGGGACGGATATTAGATCTATTGAGAATGGGTGTAAGAGATGCGTTATAAAATAAACAGAAAAATACGTTGCAGACTGGAATGAAGAGACCTGATTAATTGTCTACCTTCGTCGGTGTCTAGTATCATCATGGACATAACATTTAGTTTAATTCATCATGATTTTAATAACAAACACGTATGTGACACGCACTTATGTTTAGTGGCTGCAAAACTTAAATATAGATAATAACAATGCATATTCGTTATTAGATTCACTTAGTTCCATATTTATGGCTTCGTAAAGGCAGTAGTCTCCGAAGCTGTTTTCAGCTGACTTAATAATTTAGTTTAAATATTTCTTTGTAAATGCAGTAAGGCCTGAATTTACCTACATTCCGGCAGTCAACATGCCCGCTGTGACATCGACAGGCGCAGGTTCCCAGAGCCGTCAGAAATGCCTACATGTCGACAAAGTCGAGCCTTGCGCGGCTGATAAGGGCTCCACTTAGCGGCAAGCAGAGTAAATATTTGGGTAGGGAATCGCTTTGATGTGCCATTATCGACTACTGATTCAGCAATGCGGCAGCCGTTTGCGATTTGATGCCGGATATTTAGGTGCGAAAGTGAAATGTATCTGTTAACAGTTACAGAGAACGGGTTTATAAGGGTATGACAAAAATAAGTTAATCACGTTGTTAATAATAATAATTAGCAATTCATTTAGCTCATCGTGAATCAGGTTGGTTGGTTGATTTTAACATATGTATATACGGTGTGAATAGCTGAAGTAATCTGCGCAGTCTGTTTAGTAAAAGGGTGCAGGATGTACTTTGGTTAAAAGTATCCAAATATTTGACTTTGATCGTTAGATCTGGCAACTTGCGAAAATGCGAATAGCTTTATGTTACAGTATATACTATAGAGCCGGACCACTTTATGTTTTAATTTATACTATAGAGCCGGACCCGGTGAAAAATTATTTAATAGTTTGTCCGATGATTTCTTCAAAATTAAATGGCGTGTCGTGGTGGACACTTGCCACCCGGTAGATTTTATTATTCTAAGACGAGACATATGAAACATTGAATTGGGAACATGTTTAAATACATGTTTACACACAGTAACATAATGTCCGTGAGCACCCTGCAGACGCGCTGGGCCATCGAACGTCTCAGTTAAACACGTCCGTTTTCGTCGGGCAAATACTGTTGTCGTGAAGTAAGTTTTTACGACACGACACAATCTTCGGCTGTTGCGGAGTGCGACAGCAGCTGAGATGTTAATTTATGGGAAAGATCTTAGTGGGAAATTAGCGCCCGTGGGTAATCGGAGGTGTATAAATACATTCGACCTACTTATTGTTAAAATACCGCGCTATATTATTATTACTAGTAGTATTACTATAAAAAGGTAAAGGTACGTTCTTATATAGCGCGGTATCCAGTCCTTGAGACAGTTCAAAGTACTTTATTTATTACTATTATTATTATTACTGTTATTATTACTACTATGATGTTATTATTACTACTATGATGCAACCAAATATTTCGCTGATTTCAAATTGGCATGAATGTTCACGGGTTCGAGTCGATATTACTGTATTATTAGTGTTACCCAGTATCATGTAATTATTAAGATAATCCACATGAGTTTGTTTACCAAAAAAACTCGTTTTAATTAACTTTCATGCTTACGACTAAGCCTACATACACGATTAAATTAAGATAGTATCCTCGAGTGAAACAGAAAAAAACGAATTTCAGATTGTCTCGTTCACATTTTAATATTAGTATATATTTATGTTGATTTTGACCTACGTTTATCACAAGCGTTGACTTTAATTGCCGTTCTACGTCACGTCGGAATGACGTCAGATAGCTCGACGTAAAATAGCTGCCGTTTGCCTTTGTTTTGCCAAACATGTTTTCGTTGTCAGGACAACGCACCTACCGACCGCTGTAATGATATGTATCCCAGCTTTCTCATATACAACGTTCACCATCATACACGTGAACGCGTGTTTTATAGCAGCATAAGCTGCTGAATAAATATATGCAGGACTTGTTGAATTGCGAGAAATAATAATTATTCCAAGTGGCACTGGCAAGATACTATTTCTTGCACAGTGTAGGTAGCGTGTCTCCGAGTACGAGTACCTATAGTCTATAGTCTATTTCTTGCACAGTGTAGGTAGCGTGTCTCCGAGTACGAGTACCTATAGTCTATAGTCTATTTCTTGCACAGTGTAGGTAGCGTGTCTCCGAGTACGAGTACCTATAGTCTATAGTCTATTTCTTGCACAGTGTAGGTAGCGTGTCTCCAAGTACGAGTACCTATAGTCTATAGTCTATTTCTTGCACAGTGTAGGTAGCGTGTCTCCGAGTACGAGTACCTATAGTCTATAGTCTATTTCTTGCACAGTGTAGGTAGCGTGTCTCCGAGTACGAGTACCTATAGTCTATAGTCTATTTCTTGCACAGTGTAGGTAGCGTGTCTCCAAGTACGAGTACCTATAGTCTATAGTCTATTTCTTGCACAGTGTAGGTAGCGTGTCTCCAAGTACGAGTACCTATAGTCTATAGTCTATTTCTTGCACAGTGTAGGTAGCGTGTCTCCAAGTACGAGTACCTATAGTCTATAGTCTATTTCTTGCACAGTGTAGGTAGCGTGTCTCCGAGTACGAGTACCTATAGTCTATAGTCTATTTCTTGCACAGTGTAGGTAGCGTGTCTCCAAGTACGAGTACCTATAGTCTATAGTCTATTTCTTGCACAGTGTAGGTAGCGTGTCTCCGAGTACGAGTACCTATAGTCTATAGTCTATTTCTTGCACAGTGTAGGTAGCGTGTCTCCAAGTACGAGTACCTATAGTCTATAGTCTATTTCTTGCACAGTGTAGGTAGCGTGTCTCCGAGTACGAGTACCTATAGTCTATAGTCTATTTCTTGCACAGTGTAGGTAGCGTGTCTCCAAGTACGAGTACCTATAGTCTATAGTCTATTTCTTGCACAGTGTAGGTAGCGTGTCTCCAAGTACGAGTACCTATAGTCTATAGTCTATTTCTTGCACAGTGTAGGTAGCGTGTCTCCGAGTACGAGTACCTATAGTCTATAGTCTATTTCTTGCACAGTGTAGGTAGCGTGTCTCCAAGTACGAGTACCTATAGTCTATAGTCTATTTCTTGCACAGTGTAGGTAGCGTGTCTCCAAGTACGAGTACCTATAGTCTATAGTCTATTTCTTGCACAGTGTAGGTAGCGTGTCTCCAAGTACGAGTACCTATAGTCTATAGTCTATTTCTTGCACAGTGTAGGTAGCGTGTCTCCGAGTACGAGTACCTATAGTCTATAGTCTATTTCTTGCACAGTGTAGGTAGCGTGTCTCCAAGTACGAGTACCTATAGTCTATAGTCTATTTCTTGCACAGTGTAGGTAGCGTGTCTCCAAGTACGAGTACCTATAGTCTATAGTCTATTTCTTGCACAGTGTAGGTAGCGTGTCTCCGAGTACGAGTACCTATAGTCTATAGTCTATTTCTTGCACAGTGTAGGTAGCGTGTCTCCAAGTACGAGTACCTATAGTCTATAGTCTATTTCTTGCACAGTGTAGGTAGCGTGTCTCCAAGTACGAGTACCTATAGTCTATAGTCTATTTCTTGCACAGTGTAGGTAGCGTGTCTCCGAGTACGAGTACCTATAGTCTATAGTCTATTTCTTGCACAGTGTAGGTAGCGTGTCTCCAAGTACGAGTACCTATAGTCTATAGTCTATTTCTTGCACAGTGTAGGTAGCGTGTCTCCGAGTACGAGTACCTATAGTCTATAGTCTATTTCTTGCACAGTGTAGGTAGCGTGTCTCCAAGTACGAGTACCTATAGTCTATAGTCTATTTCTTGCACAGTGTAGGTAGCGTGTCTCCGAGTACGAGTACCTATAGTCTATAGTCTATTTCTTGCACAGTGTAGGTAGCGTGTCTCCAAGTACGAGTACCTATAGTCTATAGTCTATTTCTTGCACAGTGTAGGTAGCGTGTCTCCGAGTACGAGTACCTATAGTCTATAGTCTATTTCTTGCACAGTGTAGGTAGCGTGTCTCCAAGTACGAGTACCTATAGTCTATAGTCTATTTCTTGCACAGTGTAGGTAGCGTGTCTCCGAGTACGAGTACCTATAGTCTATAGTCTATTTCTTGCACAGTGTAGGTAGCGTGTCTCCAAGTACGAGTACCTATAGTCTATAGTCTATTTCTTGCACAGTGTAGGTAGCGTGTCTCCGAGTACGAGTACCTATAGTCTATAGTCTATTTCTTGCACAGTGTAGGTAGCGTGTCTCCAAGTACGAGTACCTATAGTCTATAGTCTATTTCTTGCACAGTGTAGGTAGCGTGTCTCCGAGTACGAGTACCTATAGTCTATAGTCTATTTCTTGCACAGTGTAGGTAGCGTGTCTCCAAGTACGAGTACCTATAGTCTATTATAAGATTACGCAGTGTAAATTCGACACAAAACTGGTTTGATTATGAATTTGTATAGCCTTGGTAATTAATATCCACTCCCTGTATAAGTACAGTGTAAATAGTAAAGGTCACAGTGTAACAATTATAACTCATTAAAATTAATAACCATTTGCATGTGCTTGTTTTTCCTGAAAGGATAGTCCCCTTTTGATAAACGTTAATGTTAGGGACCGTTCACAATTGCCGAGTTACAAACGAGCTCCCTTAAATTTACTGTTATAGTATTTGTAGCATATATATATATATATATATATATATATATATATATATATATATACATATATATATTCTTATAGTATTTGTAGTATATATATATATATATATATATATATATATATATATATATATATATATATATATATATATACTACAAATACTATAAGAATGTATATATATATATATATATATATATATATATATATATATATATATATATATATAGTGAAGTTAACTAACAAAACCTGCGAGTCGGCGAAGCAAGTCAACCAAGTATATCAGTTCGTCTAGTAATGGCGTAGTAATCTCAATCCTGAGATTAGGAGGCACCCACAAAAAGGGGAAATTTACTACACCCATATATACAAGTGGGTCTTCCGGTCTATCTAAAGGAATCCTTCCAAAATCGGCCCTCCAGAAGTAATTCTTGCGACGGCAATCAGATACCGGGTCTGTGCGCTATCTCTATTGGGGCAATGTGCAGGCAATCGATACCGAGTGCCGCGTGTAGATAAAGGTCATTATCTAAGCACGACGTATTAAGAAGGCGTTTCAGTCTGAGTGGATTAACGTCTTTAGCGTGACGTCATCGCCACGTAAATCCAGTTTTTAAACGTGACGCGTCTTTCCAACTTTACAACATGTTTGGCCGGGTAAATAAGTTTGTCTGGAGTCTGGATCGATGTCTTTTTGGTGAGGGTGATAACGAATTTATGGATTGTGGACTGATCGATACTGTTTGATGATTGAATTGTACTTGTAAGACTGTCTGGTAAAATTGTACATGTGAACGGATGTTTGTTGTTTTTGTTGTACAGACGCGGGTGAAAAACTGTCGACAGGCGCTCGTGACCCCCTTTGGAGTAACCCCTTCACGTCACGGCTACTGCAGCTGCCGTACACAGCGACACCTGGGGGCCGCGCCCTCTACTCCACCCTGTTCGGCCTGGCGGGAGACACCTCGGCGTTGTCGACGTTTCCTCTTGGCCCCTTCGGCCCGACGGGCGCGCTCACCGCCGCCTCCCCACTTCCCTCGAAAATTCCCGTCGGTCACATGGCTTACGTCGCGCAGTCTATGACGTCACCGGAAGACATATCCCAGCATGCAGCCGGACTGTTCGGCTACCGGTACCACCCGTACCTGCACAGCGCGGCGGCGGCGGCGGCGGCGGCGGTCGCCAGTAAACGGACGTAGCGGACATCGTGTGGTGGACGCCCCACCGCCAGGCCGAGGACAATGAAGTAAACAGGTGTATCAGCCGTCCCGTAGCGCGTAGGCAATTAAACATGATGATCTGTTAACAGCGCAAGCATTGACGGCAGATGTATTGGAACCGTCTTGTAGATGTTGAAAGCGTTGGTCGTTGAGACAGCGCTCGAGGCCTGACATTGGCCGCCGTCAATCCTCTAGTCATACAGCAGTCTTCCCACGACTGTCACACAAATCGTCGTAATGTGTTTACCATGATCGCATCTCGAGTCTGCTCGCACCTCCGCACAATGGCGAATGTACATCGCACTAAACAGGACATCCAATAATCGTTCAGTTATCCATCTGTTAAAAACCAACGTGTGTTTGAAGTTTCGCTCGTTTTTCGTCGAAAATGGAGCCGATATTTTGCGATAATTTCTTACAAATTTGTACCCGTTGACTTTACATGCGATACCAGTGAGGTGATATATTAGGGAATTCTATATATCACACACATACATTTTTACAATTTACTGGAATCACAGATGAGTTTGCCGCTTTATCGAATCAGAAACAACCGCCACTGGCGAGACCAGATGAAGGAAGCCGTCTGTTTGTCCGCATATTACCCATGTGTTTGCGCGATGAATATCGACGTCAGAATCGACACAATTGACCACTGCGTGAGCACAACACGCGTGTCATTGAACATCCGCAGTAGACCGGGCGCCCGGCCGGCCGACGCGTGTGTGAATAGACTACAGCGACGCAGAAACGTCTGCTTCCGGAGTTATCACCGTTCACACAGGGCGTGGTCGTGTCGAACGCTCTTCCTGGAAGTCGAGTTTACGCCAAGAAATGAGGACATACATAGATACAGTTTTTCGTGTTTTGTGTCAGAGTACGTGAACTGTGCTGTAGAATAATGCGTACTTAAACAAATATGTGTATCACAATTTTACCTAGATACTCAGGCCACTGTAATCTCACCGCAAAATGTATAACGCGGGAAACGTTGGAAATAGAGGCATGTGTCCGTTAATTTTAGTTGGCCAGTACATCATGACCAGGCGTCCGTTATATGCTAACATATGATGTAAATATTGACACACAGTCGAATTATTATTAATCAAAAATATCATGGTAGCCTTTATGCTATTTTCCTTTTTAAAGACATGTATGTATCTGCAAAAAATGCACCGAACTGTTATTGTAAAACGATGATAAGCTCGTAAATAGGTGATACCAAAATATTTCTTGTAGGGTTTTAAGTAAACAATTATGTTCAGAAGCGGTTACATGTTTATTATGTTAACGTTTCAGTAGATTTTGTTTGTCCATGTTACGTCCTTTATAACCTTGATGTTACTACGACAGAAACCAACGCTACTTGCCTCTGTCGGGCCGTACTACTTGCTACGGATTCCGACATCCTCCAACGACGCACGTGTACCAGAGTTGTGTTCGGACGTAATCGTGGGAACCTACACACTGATTGCCGAGACAATCAGTGTGTTGCTGTGAACAGCGGCTGTTGAGACAAACAAGGTGTACATATTTGAATAGAAAATGAGGCATTTTCACATGTTAGTCTGTAATTACTGTACATTTATGAGACGTATTTAAATTTGTAAATGTGATGCGCTACTTTAATGTGAATTAAATTATTGCCGTATAACCTTATTTGTCGTGTTTGGTTATATTATCGACGATTAACGTTTCCTGGAATAAGACATCTCCAGACGTCACCATCTTTGCGATTAGCAACTGTTATATTTCATGTTGTGTTAACATTAATGAAAACATCAAATCTAATAACATGGAATGGGAATTCCATAAAAAAATCAATTTTTTCCCGAAGCTACCTCGAACAAACCACTAGCCTTCTACAAGTAACATGACATATCGAACTATTTATAGTGTGTTTTGCTAACCAATTCTCTCACACATATAATGGTCCACAAATGGAGCTTTCATACATAATTTATTTTATTTTTAATAAATATAATGGCTAAACCTAAACAAAAAGTAAACCGTGTATGCCGTTGTTTACCATTGGTAGTGAGTGCCCTTCCATTGGTAGTGCCCTTCGGAACTTAGCCCCCCCCCCCAGTAAACAAGCACTAAGACATAGTATATATATATATATATATATATATATATATATATATATATATATATATATATATATATATATATATATATATATATATATATATATACGAACGACAAACAGTGTTTCGACTTCGAGGAAGTAGCGAATTACATAATCGTCCATAAGGCGTCCATTATATAATCACCCGAGTTGTGGCCATCCGACAGTTCACATAGACAGCCGGACGTAACAGTTGCTTGTGCGGACCCCTCCCTGCGGCCCTAGCCAGGGACTGCAGGCGCACGCACGGCGCAGACAGAGGTCCCAGGCGAGACATATGTGTCTAGTTCCCCTATCAAATCACACAGTCGGCTGCACCGACAATGAAAATGACCTCTTCCTGCGGCGGCCGCTTAATTTATTCCGTGTCGATGCGATTACATTACGCCAACTTAGTCGCCTGGCAAGACTTGCCGCTCCGCGTCCATTGTGTACACCGCTTCTCTAACCCGCGGCCCGCAGTCAGGTTGTCCGCTTAGTTCTGGCGTCAAAAGAGCAGCTTGTTTTCACCGGGCGTCGTCAATGGCTTGTTCGAGTCTGTCTGTCTATCCGGCTGTCAGGACGACTGGCGTGGTGGGTGTGCGGGTTCGGTTCGGTCTATCCGGCTGTCAGGACGACTAGCGTAGTGGGTGTGCGGGTTTGGGTCGGTCTATCCGGCTGTCAGGACGACTGGCGTGGTGGGTGTGCGGGTTTGGGTCGGTCTGGCCGGCTGTCAGGACGACTGGCGTGGTGGGTGTGCGGGTTTGGGTCGGTCTATCCGGCTGTCAGGACGACTGGCGTGGTGGGTGTGCGGGTTTGGGTCGGTCTGGCCGGCTGTCAGGACGACTGGCGTGGTGGGTGTGCGGGTTTGGGTCGGTCTGGCCGGCTGTCAGGACGACTGGCGTAGTGGGTGTGCGGGTTTGGGTCGGTATATCCGGCTGTCAGGACGACTGGCGTGGTGGGTGTGCGGGTTTGGGTCGGTCTGGCCGGCTGTCAGGACGACTGGCGTAGTGGGTGTGCGGGTTTGGGTCGGTCTGGCCGGCTGTCAGGACGACTGGCGTGGTGGGTGTGCGGGTTTGGGTCGGTCTGGCCGGCTGTCAGGACGACTGGCGTGGTGGGTGTGCGGGTTTGGGTCGGTCTGGCCGGCTGTCAGGACGACTGGCGTGGTGGGTGTGCGGGTTTGGGTCGGTCTGGCCGGCTGTCAGGACGACTGGCGTGGTGGGTGTGCGGGTTTGGGTCGGTCTGGCCGGCTGTCAGGACGACTGGCGTGGTGGGTGTGCGGGTTTGGGTCGGTCTGGCCGGCTGTCAGGACGACTGGCGTGGTGGGTGTGCGGGTTTGGGTCGGTCTGGCCGGCTGTCAGGACGACTGGCGTGGTGGGTGTGCGGGTTTGGGTCGGTCTGGCCGCCTGTCAGCAGCGTACAGTACGACGAAGAACAGCAACAGTTGAAGAGCGGCCAAATAAATAATCTTTCGACAGGGCCACTTCGTCAGTAACTCTTGTTCTACGAATCTACCAACATGGCGACCACGACTCGATGTAACGGTCGCACATTAATCTTGCTCCGACTGTCTTTGTCTTCAAAGAGACGCCAGGCACATGGACACTGTCAACCACTCCGCGCGTCGCACTCGCTGAAAATCTCATTTCGAAAACGAACGCCATCGCCGCCTCTAACGACCCGCTAACGACTCTATCGGGCCGGAATGCTTTTTTCCACTATCTGGTTTCGCCGCCGACTTCGACGTCCAACGACGATGGCCTGATAAGACGATTGACCATTTCGTCGTTTTGTCTTAATTATGGCCAACCCGACAAGGCGACAGTCACCGTTAGCTTTCAATCTGTCATCGCGTTTCGTGACTACCCTACCACCCACCGACTGACGGCGGACACTCGGGTCAACGATGTTGCCCCCGTCCCGTGGGTGGCGGCTTCCGCAGCTCACATCTTAAGTTTCTGATTAACTGTCGATTGACACTCGCTGCAGCAAGAATTGAACAGCAAAGTAAACAACACAGTGGCGATTCTGAACGGTAAAAAACAAGCATGAGTCGTTTTTAAAAGTTTGTTTTCCCGATGGTTTTATTTGGACCTTTTTGGAATTACTCTCAACTGGTCATTACGTTGTCAACACTAGCTCAGTGGCGTTAATATTTGAGGAGCTCAACTGGCCGTCATTACAAATACGTCGCTGGACTCCAGACTAATAATGTTTTACAAGATAACAAACAAACTAGTATCACTACCAACCAAGACTCTCGCTCTTCACGATGAAACCTCCTCACGATGAAACCTCCTCTCGATGAAACCTCCTCAAGATGAAATCTCCTCACGTTGAAACATCCTCAAGATGAAACCTCCTCACATTTGCTTCACAAGGCGCAAATACAGCTTCTTCCCAAGAACAATTCCCCAATGGAACGACCTTCCTGTTGCTGCTGCAGAGACAGAGTCCTTGCTAAAGTTCAAGACTGAACAGACCAGGACTCTCCATTTAAAGAATAAAAAATAATCACACCTCAACATATTGTTTTCTTTCTACCCTACCAGTTCTGATATCTGGTGTCTATTTACATACCATATGTAATTGTTTTCTGCTTTCTTTGATATTTATGCCCGAGCACATAATCTTCAGTTTTAAAAGATTTGAAGAAGAAAATTCAATGAAATACGATAATTAAAAATTGCTGACATGACAGTTGGGATTCACATAAAAGCAGTAGTTTAAAATGTGTAAACAAAACGAATGTAAGCAAATCCAATATTTTAAGTACCACATGTTTAAATAATTACAATAGTGTTTTTATGCAATATTACGCCTACGCCAATATACAATAAAGGTTATGACAATATTTACTTGTAAACTAATGTTCATGGTATTGGCAGTTTTGTGGGTGTGCGAGCGAGCGAGCGAGCGAGCGAGCGAGCGAGTGTGAGAGGTTGTGCGTGCATGCATCATATACGTGTGTATGTGCGCGTGCGTGCGTGCGTGCGTGTGTATGTACATGCGTGTTTACGCGTATATGTATGTACATGTATGCGTGTGTAGGTGTATGCGTTTGTATGGGTATGCGTATGTATGTGTACGTGCATGCATGTGTCTGTGCATGCGTGTGTACGTGCATGTGTGTGTGCACGTGCGTGTCGTCATTAGCACTACACTCGGTCCCACTTGGCTAATCGACAACGCAACGACTCGAGGAAAATACGAGAAGACGACATTTAGTGTCGCCGATAGTATTGATTCGACCCTGTATCGGAGGCGGAATCTTTGCGCCTTGTGAAGCAATTTGACGCAATATGAACACAAGAATATCGATGAATAATAAGTAGAGTCGCGCCGAATTATTCACATCGCTTATTCGCTCGTTCGTACTGATATCGCTTACAGCGCGCCGTGTTTTATAGACAGTGCAAATCTCTCTATGAATTATCCATGGAAATGGCCCGATCGAGCAACGCTTCGTAGCCGAGTGATCTTCGTTATGATGTTTCGGGCTAAGCCTTCTCGAAAACATAGATAACAGCCGGGCGTTTAGTCGCTACGTTGAACGACTCTGACCTCTCCGCGGTACAACTATGCGCTGTGTGCAAGAAGTACACTCCCACACAGAGACGATCTAGGATCTCGCGGCAAAGAAGGAGACAGGGGTGCAAATGGGGCAAGTACGGACCAAGCTTAATCACCCATTAGTTTACCATGCTACTGTGCAGTGGAGCAACAGGTTACATACGAACCAACAGGTTACATACGAACCAACAGGTTACATACGAACCAACAGGTTACATACGAACCAACAGGTTACATACGAACCAACAGGTTACATACGAATCAACAGGTTACATACGAACCAACAGGTTGCATACGAACCAACAGGTTACATACGAACCAACAGGTTACACACGAACCAACAGGTTACACACGAACCAACATGTTACACACGAACCAACAGGTTACACACGAACCAACAGGTTACACACGAACCAACAGGTTACACACGAACCAACAGGTTACATACGAACCAACAGGTTACATACGAACCAACAGGTTACATACGAACCAACAGGTTACATACGAATCAACAGGTTACATACGAACCAACATGTTACATACGAATCAACAGGTTACATACGAACCAACAGGTTGCATACGAATCAACAGGTTACATACGAACCAACAGGTTGCATACGAACCAACAGGTTACATACGAACCAACAGGTTACACACGAACCAACAGGTTACACACGAACCAACAGGTTACACACGAACCAACATGTTACACACGAACCAACAGGTTACATACGAATCAACAGGTTACATACGAACCAACAGGTTACATACGAACCAACAGGTTACATACGAACCAACAGGTTACATACGAACCTACAGGTTACATACGAATCAACAGGTTATATACGAACCAACAGGTTACATACGAACCAACAGGTTACATACGAACCAACAGGTTACATACGAATCAACAGGTTACATACGAACCAACAGGTTGCATACGAACCAACAGGTTACACACGAACCAACAGGTTACACACGAACCAACAGGTTACACACGAACCAACATGTTACACACGAACCAACAGGTTACACACGAACCAACAGGTTACACACGAACCAACAGGTTACACACGAACCAACAGGTTACACACGAACCAACATGTTACACACGAACCGACAGGTTACACACGAACCAACAGGTTACACACGAACCAACAGGTTACATACGAACCAACAGGTTACATACGAACCAACAGGTTACATACGAATCAACAGGTTATATACGAACCAACAGGTTACATACGAACCAACAGGTTGCATACGAACCAACAGGTTACATACGAACCAACAGGTTACATACGAACCAACAGGTTACATACGAACCAACAGGTTACATACGAATCAACAGGTTACATACGAACCAACAGGTTACATACGAATCAACAGGTTACATACGAACCAACAGGTTGCATACGAACCAACATGTTACACACGAACCAACATGTTACACACGAACCAACATGTTACACACGAACCAACAGGTTACACACGAACCAACATGTTACACACGAACCAACAGGTTACACACGAACCAACAGGTTACACACGAACCAACAGGTTACATACGAACCAACAGGTTACAAAGTCAGATTTACGTGGTAGTGTAATTCACAAGTAAGCGCTAAGCAATGCATACTTTCATACCCTAAACAGCAACAATACTGCCGCGGGTTTTTAGCTGTGACCCATTCCAGTCACCAAAAATAGATTCCCTCTATTCGTGGGAAGCCGCTGTCCTGTCGTTCGTCGGACAGCGGCCCGGGAGAGACGTTAAACGTGACGCTTTAATGACTTCGTGAAAAGTCGGCTGCCAAGAAGCGATGGACGAGCGAGTGAGGGATGCAGTGGAGGCTGCTTGTCGCCGACGTGATGACGTATAGACTTGCGGAGTGATACTGATAAAGGTAAGAGATTTGTCACACTCCGCCATGACAAGCCGTCACCTCGTCATCGCACAGACCAGCCGGACTGTCTGCGGCCCGGTGATTCACGCCCAGCAGTTCGTGCTTTGTAACGGACGGGAGCACACGCACGCACGCACGCACGCACGCACGCACGCACGCACGCACGCACGCACGCACGCACGCACGCACGCACGCACGCACGCACGCACGCACGCACGCACGCACCCTCACATACACACACACGCGCGCGCGCGCGCACACACGCACGCACGCACCCTCACAGACACACACACACACCACGCACGTACGCACCCACGCTCGAATCTATTGCTTAATTGTGAAATATATATATATATATATATATATATATATATATATATATATATATATATATATATATATATATATATATATTACGGTTTTATATATATATACCATAATAAAAAAATATAAAGACACGCACGTACGCACCCACGCTCGAATCTATTGCTTAATTGTGAAATATATATATATATATATATATATATATATATATATATATATATATATATGTATATGTATATATATATATATATATATATATATATATATATATATATATATATATATATATATATATATTAAATTACGGTATATATATATATATATACCATAATAAAAAAATATAAAGACATGCCTACTGTTGCTAGAATGGTCCGACTCACCACCATGATGGCGTTGACAGACCCAGTGTTACGCCAATGGTCCAATTCACTGCCCTGATGGTGCTGACAGACCCAGTGTTACACAAATGGTCCAAACCACTACCGTGATGGTGCTGACAGACCCAGTGTTACACAAATGGTCAGTCCCACCGCCCCTGATGGCGCTGACAGACCCAATGTTAAAACAATGGTCCAACCCACTGCACTGGCGGCGCTGACAGACCCAATGTTACACCAATGGTCCAAACCACTACCGTGATGGCGCTGACAGACCCAATGTTAAAACAATGGTCCAACACACTGCCCTGATGGCGCTGACAGACCCAATGTTAAAACAATGGTCCAACCCACTGCCCTGGTGGCGCTGCCAGACCCAATGTTAAAACAATGGTCCAACCCACTGCCCTGGCGGCGCTGACAGACCCAATGTTAAAACAATGGTCCAACACACTGCCCTGACGGCGCTGACAGACCCAATGTTAAAACAATGGTCCAACCCACTGCCCTGGCGGCGCTGACAGACCCAATGTTAAAATAATGGTCCAACACACTGCTCTGACGGCGCTGACAGACCCAGTGTTAAAACAATGGTCCAACCCACTGCCCTGGCGGCGCTGACAGACCCAACGTTAAAACAATGGTCCAACACACTGCCCTGGTGGCGCTGACAGACCCAACGTTAAAACAATGGTCCAACCCACTGCCCTGGCGGCGCTGACAGACCCAATGTTAAAACAATGGTCCAACACACTGCCCTGACGGCGCTGACAGACCCAGTGTTAAAACAATGGTCCAACCCACTGCCCTGGCGGCGCTGACAGACCCAACGTTAAAACAATGGTCCAACACACTGCCCTGGTGGCGCTGACAGACCCAACGTTAAAAGAATGGTCCAACACACTGCCCTGACGGCGCTGACAGACCCAACGTTAAAACAATGGTCCAACCCACTGCCCTGGCGGCGCTGACAGACCCAATGTTAAAACAATGGTCCAACACACTGCCCTGACGGCGCTGACAGACCCAGTGTTAAAACAATGGTCCAACCCACTGCCCTGGCGGCGCTGACAGACCCAACGTTAAAACAATGGTCCAACACACTGCCCTGGTGGCGCTGACAGACCCAATGTTAAAACAATGGTCCAACACACTGCTCTGACGGCGCTGACAGACCCAGTGTTAAAACAATGGTCCAACCCACTGCCCTGGCGGCGCTGACAGACCCAACGTTAAAACAATGGTCCAACACACTGCCCTGGTGGCGCTGACAGACCCAACGTTAAAACAATGGTTCAACACACTGCCCTGGCGGCGCTGACAGACCCAACGTTAAAACAATGGTCCAACCCACTGCCCTGGCGGCGCTGACAGACCCAATGTTAAAACAATGGTCCAACACACTGCCCTGACGGCGCTGACAGACCCAGTGTTAAAACAATGGTCCAACCCACTGCCCTGGCGGCGCTGACAGACCCAACGTTAAAACAATGGTCCAACACACTGCCCTGGTGGCGCTGACAGACCCAATGTTAAAACAATGGTCCAACACACTGCCCTGGTGGCGCTGACAGACCCAGTGTATCACGGTAGAGTGTGAACGTCGTTGGCTCCAGCGTTCTTCGTGTTTACGCCTTGGCAGACAAACACCAGCGCCCGGCAAGTGTCATAATCTGGCGCGTCATCTCGTTCTTCCTCTTGTAGCGGCGATACGACGCGGCTTAGGCGCGGATGTGTGGCGCTTGGAAGGCCGAGGGAGACGGCGGTCTGCGGCGACACGGGGGAACGCTGATGGCGTCTGGCGTCGCACGCAGAAGACAGGAAAAGGGCGGGCGGGGAAGGCAGCGGGAATGGGTCGCGTCAAAGACATTACTTTTCATGAGAAAACCTAAACATTGTGCGTGCGTGCGTGCGTGCGTGCGTGCGTGCGTGCGTGCGTGCGTGCGTGCGTGCGTGCGTGCGTGCGTGCGTGCGTGCGTGCGTGCGTGCGTGCGTGCGTGCGTGCGTGCGTGCGTGCGTGCGTGCGTGCGTGCGTGCGTGCGTGCGTGCGTGCGTGCGTGTCTTTCCTTAGCAGATCACTAATTGTAAATGGGTCATTCTCCAAATAGCGTACTTTTTATTACTTCGCTTTTTCTATTAGATCACATTTATATGCATTTATTTCTGATGCGATGCCTCAAATTGGTCATACTAGTTAACATATACTTATCGATATATAAGCGCAAGCCTTTCGTCGGCTTCGACCGAAACCACCAAAATGTCACAGTCACGTCAAAGTACCACGTGTTTATGGGTCGACTTGTAATGTTTACGGGTCGACTTGTAATGTTTACGGGTCGACTTGTAATGTTTACGGGTCGACTTGTAATGTTGCACCCGCAAAAGCAAATACTTTGGTATGTAACAAAAGAACGCTCCCTATAACGGGAACATAGCCAATTCTTTGGTTATCCATGACCCAACAAAGTATTTGTAATTACTGAGCAGATATGTTTTCTGGAATCAGTGTATTCGAGTTTTTGGCCACGAGTCGTGTCGGCAGGAGCCCCGTCGTACACGAGTCGTGTCGGTAGGAGCCCCGTCGTACACGAGTCGTGTCGGCAGGAGCCCCGTCGTACACGAGTCGTGTCACAGGAGCCCCGTCGTACACGAGTCGTGTCACAGGAGCCCCGTCGTACACGAATCGTGTCACAGGAGCCCCGTCGTACACGAGTCGTGTCACAGGAGCACTGTCGTACACGAGTTGTTTCACAGGAGCCCCGTCGTACACGAGTCGTGTCATAGGAGCCCCGTCGTACACGAGTCGTGTCATAGGAGCCCCGTCGTACACGAGTCGTGTCACAGGAGCCCCGCCGTGCACGAGTCGTGTCACAGGAGCCCCGTCGTACACGAGTCGTGTCACAGGCGCACTGTCGTACATGAGTCGTGTCACAGGAGCACTGTCGTACACGAGTCGTGTCACAGGAGCACTGTCGTACACGAGTCGTGTTACAGGAGCACTGTCGTACATGAGTCGTGTCACGGGAGCACTGTCGTACACGAGTCGTTTCACAGGAGCACTGTCGTACACGAGGAGTCGAATCGACCTGAGAATATTTTCTTAATTTAGTTTTCTTCAATCATAAAGTGTGCTGCATCAGTGCGTATGTTTATTGTGAGCCATTGGTGTTATAAATTTTACAAATGACTTGATGACCTCTGAAGGGAAAGGTTGCCATTGAATGAAGGGAAAGGTTGCCATTGAATGAAGGGAAAGGTTGCCATTGAATGAAGGGAAAGGTTGCCATTGAATGAAGGGAAAGGTTGCCATTGAATGAACGTTCGTGGATTGTTGAATTCAAATGTAGCATTCACGTCACTGTGCAGTTCACCTCCGCAGAGCATGCATTGTACTTCGAATATGTCACTGATGTTATTGTCACTGGTGTTATTGTCACTGGTGTTATTGTCACCGGTGTTACTTGGGGTGGTAGTACCAGTGACTTCTGTAACAACGGTGACTTCTGTAACACCAGTGACTTCTGTAACAACGGTGACGCCAAATTCTCACCAAAATATGCTTTCTCCGTGTCGCATTACAACGGGAATACTTGAATTCTTTTACCAAACTTCAAGATGGGAAAATGAGCAATACCAAAAAAAAATTCTATCAGCATCACTCTTGACGGGCCTTGTTTTATATGGATTTTGGTGACTTATCGAGGGAGTTATTATCGAAACATGTTGTGTGCCATTTTCAATAGTTCCATTTCCTGATCTGTTTTGATACATCATTTGCTTTGGAGACTTGTATTCCTTGCAATAAAGTATTGTGATACATCGCAATTTGTCACTGGCGTTATTCCACCTGTCACGTGTTATACCCATCAATTTTTGATTGCCAGAGCCAACGAAAGTCCCTACGCAAAGCTGATAAATTAGTTTTATGAATTGTTGCCATGCAGGTAATAATGAGCGTCGAGAAGGAAGTAATAATAGTAATACTAATAAAGGAAGCAATGATAAATGTGAAGACATTAAACATGTCATAATGACAACATGGACGATTGGTTTCGTCACGTGTTGTCACGTGAGTGGAACCATCCGCCTGCGACACGTCCTGCGGGAGAGTTCGGAGACAATAGTTTTTTCCGCGAGAACCCCGGTATAGGGTAAAATTGTCTCTTTTGAGTGATTTCAATACCTTCTCCTTGTAAGTTACATAATGCGAACGGAACAATGAACATTACTTGTAAAAACAAACTATAGTACAGTTTCAGCGCCCATATGTAATGTTTTAACACCATTACCACGTGGAAACGTTCAGAGATTTCTATCAAATTCAAACTCAATGTATATATTAAGGTCTATTTTAGAGAATTTTTTTATTTTGTTAACTGCATTGTGCTAAGCATTGCATTTATTAACATCTCCCACGATTCACTGGCGCGCCGTCGACATAATATGACGTCACAATGAAAACGTCGGCGATTGCTTCCTCGAGTGAGGCAGATACACAAGCACATTTCGACTCCCACAATACCTTATATTTATTTTAAAAATTCAGTGGTCGCAATGTTTTTAGCAATGTTTTCTTTTTATTGGTCTAGTATTCGAAATGATGCTGTTTAGTTAAATCTCCATTGGTAAAAACGTTAGCGTAATATTCCCAACCCCTGAAAATAATATGAAACAACTAGTTAAAACCAAACCTTCTATAGGTGTTCGGATGTCAGCAATGTGTTATCTATCCGACATAGGCCTACTCATAAATTATGTTTATATAGTAATGGTATGTATCATTAAACAAACATTGAAGGTAATTATATTGCTTGGATTTGTGAGGAAGAAGTAAAAAAAATCTTAATGTTTATTGACATACCATGCATGGGACGTTTATTCGGACTTAGTGGTTAGCATACCTTTCTTAGTGGTTAGCATACCTTTCTTAGTGGTTAGCATACCTTTCTTAGTGGTTAGCATACCTTTCTTAGTGGTTAGCATACCTTTCTTAGTGGTTAGCATACCTTTCTTAGTGGTTAGCATACCTTTCTTAGTGGTTAGCATACTTTTCTTAGTGGTTAGCATACCTTTCTTAGTGGTTAGCATACCTTTCTTAGTGGTTAGCATACCTTTCTTAGTGGTTAGCATACCTTTCTTAGTGGTTAGCATACCTTTCTTCAAGACCCATAACATGTCTACTTTATGCAGCCAAAACATGAACACAATATAAACGTATGTATATATTTACAAGACACCAAATGCCAACGGCTGTTGATGAAATTAGAATATATATATACAATCAGGTATATGTAAACATACTATAGCAAAGGTGCGTAAGGAATCCTGCCTTTCCTGGAATGAGGCGAGGTTTTTGAATGTTTTCCCATGGCATGCGAGCGATATGGCTGCAGAATGTGTAGAACGGAAAGAACGCGTCTCGTCAGATGGCGGGATTAGCTACTTCCGGTACGTGATGTTTTGACAACACAACGAAACATTGCACAGATTGTATATCGGGCGACTGTACGTTTGTGTTCAAGGTCATGGCTGCCGAAACAAATACAAAAATAAGCATTCTGACAATAATAAAACAAATAACGTGTTTTGTTTTGTAACATAATGTAACCTTATAAGATGGCAGACTTAGATCCTGATTGGAATTTCCTTACAACAAGTAACGCTGCGCTTACTATACCAAATACTACCTTGAAAGTGATATAAATGAAATGATAAAATGCAATGACAACTCTGCTGGAGGTCTTTCCTTGATGCATTTGAATATTAGAAGTATACCAACAAATATTGACAAGCTGAGCAACTGCCTACTATTGTTTCATCTACAATATTCGATAACTGATTTAAGTGAAACCTGGTTAAATAATGAAATCTCAGAGTTATATGAATTACCAGAATACAGAAGTATTCATCTTATGAGACCCTGCAGAAAAGGAGGAGTATCTATGTATATACACAGATCATATGACTATATGTAAAAAATACAGATATTAATATTATACGACTGAAAACACAGAATGTCTTTTTGTTGAAGTCAAGTCTCAGTTCAAGAAACACAAAGGGAAAATATTGGTTGGTGTAGTTTACAGACCACCAAATACAAACATTAATGCTTTTACAGAACAAACCATTAAAATTATACATATACTAATTTTTTTAGATAAACAGTGTTATATCATGGGTGATTTTAACATCAATCTACTAAACAATGATAACAATATGGACACTCATGACTATGTAGATACAGTGTTTTCAAATTCATTAATACCTCAAATTACTAATCCCACTAGAATAAAACGAACTACAACCACATTAATATACAATATATACAGTAATTATATATTTGGTGAATATAATCAACTGCATGGAAAATTATATACAGATATTTCTGATCATTTACCAATATTTCTATTAACTCAGCTAAATAATAATAATATAAAGGATGATGTAACGATAGAGATCAGAATATATACAGATCACACTGTTGCCTTATTCAAAAGTATTATAGATACAATATGCTGGACTGATGTTTATGAATGTGAAGATCCTCAAAAAAGTTATACTATATTTTAATAGAAAATTTCACTGGCAAAAAATGAACCATTCCCCAGCTAAGAAAAGGGAAACATGGAGTATGGATCACCAAAGGGTTTAGGAATTCCATAAAAACGAAACACAAACTATACATGTTTTTTTCTGGAAAAAAACAACAGTATTTAATTAAATCACTTATGAAAGATACACAAACAAATTAAGGCAACTTAATAATGTAGCAGAAAACTATCACTATCAAAAGGAGTTTGATAAGTACAAGAGCAACTTGAAAAAAGCTTGGCATGTGATAAGGGAAATCATTTAACAAGATTTAACAAGATTGCCATCCCAAACAACAAGTTCCAGATGGCAAGTGGACAAGGAAGCCTTATCATATATCTGTCAATTCTATTTTTAGATATATTCACACTACTAGCATTAAAACAATCATTTGACAGTTTGTTCCATTCATTTATCACCCTCTGTGAGAAAGAGTACTTTCTCATATCCAACCTACACTGTTCCTTAACTAATGCTGCTTTGTGTCCTCTGGTTCTACTGTCTTCTCTAAGTTTGAAGAATATATTCCTATCAGCATCCTCATAACCGTTCACTATTTTAAACACTTCTATTTGGTCTCCTCTTAGTCGCCTGGTCTCTAGTGTTGTCAAACCACATTGTAATAAGCGACTTTCATAACTAAGGTCTCTTAATTCTGGAATCATTTTAGTTGCTCTTCGTTGTATTCTTTCTAGCTTGTCTATGTCCTTCTTATGATACGGCCTCCATGTTTGAATACAATATTCCAAGTATGGTCTAATTATTGCTTTGTACAGGGGTACAATTAGCTGTTTCTCCTTATATGTGATAGTTCTCCTAATTAGCCCTAGAATTTGATTTCCTTTCGAAACAGCAATCCCACATTGCTATGAAACTTTCATGTCAGCACTAAATGTTACACCTAAGTCCTTTTCTTGTGTGGTTCTACCTAGTACAGCATCCCCCATTTTATATTCTTCATCCATGTTTCCATGTCCTATGTGTAAGCATTTACACTTCCCAAAATTGAATAACATTTGCCATTTTTCTGACCATTTAACTAATTTATCTAGATGATCCTGTAAACTTTGTTTATCTGTATCATTAGTAACCTTTCTGAATACTTTTGTGTCATCTGCAAATTTGAGTACTTTGCTAGATATGTCATCTTCTAAATCATTTATATATATTAAAAACAGTATAGGGCCTAATACTGATCCCTGTGGTACCCCACTCAAAACAGATTTCCAGTTTGAAATCTCACCATCTACTATTACTCTCTGTCTTCTGTGTGTAAGCCACTTTTCTATCCAGTTGATTACATCATTACCTATACAATGGGCTTTTAGTTTAAGTAACAATCTTTGGTGTGGCACTTTATCGAAAGCTTTCTGAAAATCTGACATCCACTTGTGACCCGTCATCTACCCACTTTGTAATTTCTTCCCAAAAACAAAAGAGATTGGTTAGACATGACCTTGCTTTTAGGAACCCATGTTGAGATGTATTTATTAATGTATGTTTTACAAGGAATTCCACCATGTGGTCTCTAATTAATGTTTCGAGTAATTTACATACAACTGATGTTAAACTCACTGGTCTGTAATTTTCTGGCTTGTTCCTCGATCCTTCTTTAAATAGCAGTGTAATGTTTGCTTCTTTCCATTCTGCAGGAACTATTCCTTCTTCTTGTGACAAGTTAAACACTTTTGCAAGGGGTGTACTAATTTGCTCAACAATTTCCTTAAGCAGTTTTGGTGGTATCCCATCAACTCTAGGTGATTTATTATCTTTCATCTTCTTAATTTTCTTTGCTATCATTACAGGAGTTACAAATAACTGCCCCAAATGTTCTGATTTATTGCCCTCAAATTTAGTAAATGGAACTGGAAGTGAGCTGATATCTTCTGTGGTAAAAACTGAGCTGAAATACTAATTCAGGACCTCTGCTTTTTGAAATCCGTCTGAAATTATGTTTCCACTGTTGTTTTCGAGTGGTCCGACTTTATCTCGAACTTTCTGTTTACTCCTTACATAAGCATAGAAACTCTTGCTGTCATTTTTTATATTACCTGCCAATTATTTTTCAAAGGTTCTTTTAGATTTTCTAATTTCAGTTGTAGCTAGGTTAAGTGCCTCTTTGTAGTTTGTGTAGTCTTCTACATTTCCAGTGTGTTTATAGACCCTCCACAGCATCTGTTTGTGAGCAATTTTTCTAATAGCCTCTTTTGACAAGTGTTTTTTCCTGGACCTTTTCCCTTGTTTTCTTAATGGAAAAAATGTCTCAATAATGCCCCAAATCTCATATTTTAAGCAAGTCCAGCATTCTGTTGCTGTCTTGTTCTTCAGCAAATTATTCCAATCTATATTGACTAGATATGTTCTCATCTCTTTATATTTACCTTTGTTGAAGTTCCTCCTCCATTGTTTTTTATATGCATTCCCTGTTTTTATATTAAACTGGATTTGGTTACGGTCACTTGAACCCAAAGGTTCGTGTACTTTAACATTGTCAACTAATTCATTTTAAGAAGACAAAATTTAATCTAACACATTCCCACCTCTGATTGGTTCCAAGACATGTTGAGTAAGGAAACAATCCTGTGTTAGAAGTAGAAACTGATGGTCGTCACCTCCAGCACTCTCTAATGATTCCCATTGTATATGTCCATGGTTAAAATCACCCATTATAACACATTCCCCCTTACTCCCCTCCCTTATCGCCTTTTGTAATTTTACATCTTCCTCTTGTACTATGTTAGGACTATGATAAACTACTCATATTGTTAATGTTGAGTTCCTGGTAACTATGTTACACCAAATTGCTTCCTCACAATCTGCTTCACTTTTCAGTGTTATTTCATATGCTTGGATAGATTCTTTAATATATAAAATTACTCCACCTCCCCTTCTTTCTCGTCTATCCTTCCTAAATATTGCATAGCCTGTCAGTGCTAAATCAACATCTACTATATCTTCATTTGCCCATGATTCTGTGATGCCTATTACATGAGGATCAATATCTGCTACCATAATGTCTAACTCACTTTTTTATTTACTATGCTCCTGGCATTTAAGCATACACATTTAAGTTCATTGTCTGAAATGATTGGTGAACATTTATTTGGATGTGTATTTGTAGTAGTACTCCTTTGAGTTGTCTCTGTCAGTTCCCCCTGCGCATCTAGTTTAAATAATTTATGGTACCTGTGCCCTCGTCAACAACTCTGACAAACTCACACCCAAGAACTGCAGCACCCTTCCCTGTCAGATGAAGACCATTTCTCGTGAAAAAGTCATCTCTTCCCACAAAGTTTAACCACCTGTCTACGAAGCCTACTCCCTCTTCCATACATACCTTCTGTACCTGTGTGTTGATCGCCATCCTCCTACAATTCCTATATTCCTCACCCCGCCTCCCATTGTTGGTAATATCCCCAACAATAAAATCTGTCCAAGTGTCTTGATTAACCTCCTGTACTTACCAACGATGGCTGACGTTCCCTCTTCGGCATTGTTCGTTTCCATATGCACGAGAACAGCACCTCCCGTGCCACCACCCATGACGTGTCCTGCCTTCTCTGCTATATCCTCTATTTTTGCCCCTGGTAGGCATACTGTTATATCATCTCCTCTTTTTACAATTTTATCCAATTTCCTAATGATTGAATCCCCCATAAATACCTTGGCTTTCGTCGCCTTCCCCTGTGATACTACATCAGCAAAACTCCTTTCCTGTCGCACACTAAGCCCCTTTTATCTTCTATCATCAACCTTTACTGTCTTACCACCTGGCACTCCCTCTCCACTCACCCGCTTACCTCTCTTTTGTTGCATACTCTGCCTCCTGTCATCTTTCTTCTTCTTACCAGCTTTCTCCCTCACATTGCCACTGCTCTCCTTGTTCTCACCACCTCTGTTCTCTTCTTTTTCACCCTGCCCTGTCATCATCAAAACTACATGTCATAACTCATTTACTTGCTCCTGCAGACATTTCACTGTCATACACCCCCTACACACGAAATGGAAATCATCTGCCTGCACCTCTGCCCACGAATTTGCACACCCGGACTTTGCCAAATCTATCCAGCTGTCGCAGCTAGAGCATGTCAAATTGTGTTTCGCCTTTACTTGGCGTTTGCACGGCGCCATGTTAGAAATTCAATTTATATTTGTTTATAATCCGTTTATAATCAATTTATACTAGGTAGTCTTCACAAAGACTGGTTTTGTGTTGTGATACACACTTTATGCTATTTTAAGCAAGATGACAGCATCTTCATGTAACCAGGAGTTCTTAGTGAATGGTAATTTAACATAAGACAAGCAATTAATAGCTGATCAATTTAGTGAGTATTTCACGACCGTTGGGTCACAATTAGCTAAAGAAATACCAGTCTTCACAGAAAAGCCTGATTATTATCTCGATGGAATTTATAAACAAAACTTGATGTTTTAGCACCTGCAACCATAGATGAGATAAGGATCATTATAGAGAAACTGAAAAACTGTAGTTCCGGCTGGGATGGTATAAAACCAAATATTATCAAACAAACTTACTCTGGCATGATTGAGCCATTATGCTACATTCTAAATTGGTCATTTCATAAAAGATATGTATACCAGATGAACTAACAATAACCAATGTAGCGCCCATTTTTAAGAAAGGTGATGCTGCATTAATTAAAAACTATAGACCTATTTCTATATTACCAGTATTTTCAAAGATTTTTAAAAGACTAATATATAATAGATTAACTAAATGTATTGTTAAACACAATATGTTGTCAAACTCACAAAATAAACAAAAATAACTAGTGCAATGGACAAAAGAGAACATATAATTAGACTATTTGTAGATTTTACCAAAACCTTTGATACTGGTAACCATGATATTCTATTAAGTAAACTAGATCATTATGGAATCAGAAAATAGTGCTCCAGTGATTTAAAAGTTATTTGTCTGGAAGACAACAAACTGTACAATTTAATGGAATCAATTCTGTTCTTAAAATGTAACATGTGGAGTACCACAAGGGTCTATATTAGGACCCTTGGGATCCTTATTCCTGGTGTATATAAATGATTTAGGTGCTGTGTCTCAGATCACCTTTCCCATTATGTATGCAGACGATACTAACATTGTATCCTAATTCAATTGGCCGAAATAAACTGAAGGATAGTTGCCATCACTACGAATACTATGTCATCGATTCTGACCAATATTTTGCAACCAAACCATTATGAGATTTTCTTAATTTTTATATATTTGTGATATAATCATTTTCAAACAAATCACGACAATTAAACGTCACAAACGTCGCGCGTAGCCATTGTGTTTATGACCATGCGAAGTTTAGGGAGGGAGGGAGGGAGGGAGCGAGGAAGGGGGAGGGGAGAGAGTTTATGTATGAATAGGCGCCCAATTTAAGATATGATTTTAATCTAACCTGTACGTTATTCTGTATATGCAAATATCCCCGTGTTTGTGCCAACCCATTCCACAAACGTTCTGTTATATTACTTAGCCGTAGAATGTGTACATTCACCGTCAGAAACGCTCGGACTCAGTTGGACGATCGTCAAGTTACATCCAACGACAGAAGAGTATACACGGGACATTTGACAAATAATACTTTTTGTCGGTCGAGATGTTTCCCGTATGCGAAGCAAACATTTATCGGCGGCTCTTCAAAACGTCCTAGGTATCGATGAATTGCTGACGCCCAGGTAGTCTCGTCCACCGGCGTCACTCAGACGACTTCACGGCGGGGCAACTCGAAGCAAAGCCAGCAAATTGCGCGTGCAAAATTTATGGGTAAACATATTTCTTGCACGAGTACCTAGCGCCAGTGTGGTGCGGCATTTGTTTGGCGCTAAACGAAGGTTGGCAGCGCCGTCTGCACCCGCTGCTTTGAAGTGGGACAGCCTGCTTCACGCCTCGGTCTCCACGGAGTCGCGCACGGGTCCGCGTAATCAGCATGCATACATTTAGGCCGAATGAAATATCGCCCGGAAAGTGTGTCTGCGCGCGGCGTCCTCGTTCGTCGCCCTGTATACCGGTACACGCGTGTTTCATGTTCGCACGTTCAAAACGGACCACCCAGAAAGTCGTCAGGGAAGTCCTTGATCTGCCGTCAAAGGACCAGAGAATCATTCGCAAATAGAATAGGTGGAAACAATAAATCAAGCTATTGTTCCGCAGGCAAATAAAACGTTTCTGCTAATAGAAATCAACCACCATTTCATAACTTGGGAAATTATATCCATGAGAAAGAAACACGGGAGGTATTCTTATTAACTCTTGCAAGGCACGTACGCTTCGATTGAGTCACGTGTAGTGTTTTCTTTTCGGTACCGTTGTTTGGCGTAATACCTCATCAAATAGACGGTGGTGAAATATGGCGATACAGACCCGAAATCAAACTTAACTAGAGAAACTTATGATTCGAGCCTATCTCATTACACAGCGTTTATCTCATTCTTGAAACTGGGATATAAATAAACGTATTAAATCATCGCAACACACGACAGGACCATATAAATATCGATACGATATGATATGATATGCATGTGTTCGTGCCATCAACTATAGAAGGTCATAAAATACGCATCTAGACTGCGTCAGTTTAATCTGGGGGTCAACGGGTGAAGAGAACAAAAGCCTCAGTCTGAGCCGGCGGCCACCAGCGAAAAAATAAATAGAGGTCAGAGCGATTGGTTGAGAGCGACAGAGGGCCGAGTATATTTATGAGAGTGTTGTAAATGCATTAGTCAGCAGCCGCCGACTACCGCAGTGCTGGGAGGCGTGTGTGAGTGTTTGCTCTCAGAGTCGTTATTTAGCGACCACCTTTCTTCGACGCCCGATTCTAGTTAACTGTTTCGATGAGTTCACACATTACCGGATCATTACTCTTGGCCGCGACCCGGCATTGCGTCCCAGTCAGATAATTGTCAATGAGTTTTATAGCGGTCGTATTGACTTAAGATGCAGCTCGAGCAGACCCTGCGGGCAATCGTTTGTTTTCTTTGCAGTGCTGCTGCCTGGGCTTTGACCGCAGTGGGGGGTTCGGTCGTTCGGTCGAAAACTAGTTTTCGGGAAAGAACCCGCTTCCTGAACCCACTCCCCGAAACCTTTCCGGAGCCCTATTTACCACTATTCCGGCTGGGAAGGATGACGACTCCAGCGTTATCGATGTTTAATTTGGCCGAGTCGACTCGCGTTATTAGCAACACCGCGGGTGGCTGGTCGACGGTGAAGCGATCCTCACCTGTCGTGTCTCGCTGGCGCCGGCCGCTGACAGGGCCCAGCCTGGCTCTGTCTCGGGCCGCGGGGAAACAACGCAAAGCTCAGGAAGGCAACAACACAGGGCATTGACAGCATAAGAGTGAACATAAGAGTGAACATAAGAGTGAACATAAGAGTGAACATCAGCATTACAAAATAGGTTAGATGTTAGGATTGATGTTAGAATAGTTATATAGTTCATTATAATAATATGTTTTATTTTTTCTTTGTTACGTAAGTCTGTGCTCATCCGATCGACTCCCGCTATGTGAAATGCGAGTAAAAAGTTAATATATTGAAACCACAAGCCTGGTGTATCTCTTCGCAATCAAATACAGTTCGTAATCTATCACATGGTTTGACAATAAAAATCAGACTTTGTGCCTGGAATAAAACTATACATGCGATGGTTGCACACAATGTATACATGTGTTTAATGGTGATATACCACATAATGTGTTTAATGGTGATACACAGTTACTTTTTTCGTTATTGCCTTTTTTGCCCCTTGAACATTTATCCCACGATTTTCCATGAACTTGTACGGGATCTTGAACTGGTAACGTACACGGTGTCGGTCAAACTTGCACTCGCATGTGGACGATATCTTAATGCTTACAGCACGAGTGAGTTCGCAAGCGTTACGCTGTCACGTTCAGTATTACGTTACGCTGTCACGTTCAGTATTACGTTACGCTGTCACACTCAGTATGAGGTGTTACGCCGAGATCGACACGACCGCAGGCCTCGCGTGGTTATTATCAAGCATTCACAAACGTCAACCAACAGGCCACATGCTTATGTATAATATGGCGTTGACTGAGCTGAAAGCATTAAAAGATTCCGAGAAATACCACGGATTCCATATGTTGTAAGAGCTAAGGTTGCATTCTTGGAAGGCGCTCAGTAGGCAGTAATGGGCTTAAATATAGAAAAAAGGATTCTTTGATAGATTCAAAGAAAGAAAAGAAGGAATTGCGAAAACAAAACAGCATGTATGTATGTATGTATGCATGCATGCATGCATGCATGCATGCATGCATGTATGTATGTATGTATGTATGTATGTATGTATGTATGTATGTATGTATGTATGTATGTATGCATGCATGCATGTATGTATGTATGTATGTATATGTATAACTACTATGTATGTATGTGTGTATGTATACATGCACACATACATACATAGTAGTTATACATATACATACATACATACATACATGCATTTATGCATGCATATATATATATATATATATATATATATATATATATATATATATATATATATATATATATATATATATATATATATATATATATATATATATATATATATATATATATATATATATATATATATATATGAATGCATGTATGTGTGTGATCCAGACCTGGGGCCGAGTACATTTTTATGAGTAAAGTACGAGTACATTGGCGATGGCTGAGTACGAGTACATTGGCGATGGCTGAGTACGAGTACATTGGCGATGGCTGAGTACGAGTACATTGGCGATGGCTGAGGACGAGTACATCTTGTATATGATATTATAGTAATTCTGTATAGTAACAATAACGTATTTTAGAAATAAATATTGTGAATTAATTTAGTGGAAGTGAATTCACAAGTCTAACACTAATCTGCTATTCACAGAATGACGCCCCTTAATAGAGCACATGTTCAAAGGACGGTTCACTTGTTGTGAAAGTGGATTCACATGTCAGACAATGGTTCCATGATCTGGTCAAACCTGAATACAGAGAACGTTTATCAAGAAGATATTGTGCAACAGGATTCACAAATCAGAGAGTGTAAACATTGATTTTACTATTGACTCTGTAATGAGTAATAGTGAAGAAGAATCAAATAACCACGCATAGTGCACAACTTGAGGCTTATTAAGCAATAATATAAAACAGCATATCAGGTGCAGGATGTAAAAATAATAATTATTCCAAGTTGCAACAATTATATCTCTATTTGAAATGCGTCTGATTGGACATTTGTAAAACCGAAATGTTATGTTTTGGACCAAACTGCTTGGGTGTTCCATTCAAAGGTGCGCATTAAATGCAAATGTTCAGGATATATGCATTCAAATATGGGTTCAAATGTAGTTAAATTGAAAATACTTTTCAAAATACATTTTATAGCACAACGTAACAAGAAAAAAGAAATAAAGAAATATAACCATTAAATATATATGATATATGAATCAATAAACACTGTTAGGCATGTTGTGGCTGGCAGTGACTACAAGTCCACAACTAATGTTTGCTGAGAAGGTGGATTAGCACCTGCCAATGTC